>LNAS01000109.1:0-28321 GCA_001630605.1 Pseudogymnoascus pannorum
CATTTCATCAAATCACATATCAACCATATTACTAAAGTCGAGTTCCTCCTTGCATTTAAAGCTGCACACTTTGCTACTATGACTAAGGACAATGCCAAAGGAGGCTTTAGAGGAGTGGGTTTAGTTCCTTTTAATCCTGAGGTAGTCATATCAAAGTTAGATGTTAAACTACGCACTCCAACACCTACAGGACTGCCTCCTTTATCATACGACCCTTGGGTTTCTCAAACACCAAATAACCCTCAAGAAGCTGTCTGTCAGACTGAGTATATTAGAAATCGCATTGCTGGCCACCAAGGAAGCTCACCAACTCCTATTTTTGATGCTGTTGGCCACCTTGCAAAGGGTGTGGCAACACTTGCACACTCGGTTACTCTTTTGACAGCTGAGAACCGTTCACTCCAAAGGGCTAATGAGGCACTTAGCAAACATAGGAGAGCTAAAAAAACACGCGTGCAACTTGGGGGATCACTAACTGTAGAAGATGCACAAGATCTACTAGTTCAGAAGGATGTACAGGAGCAGATAGAGCAAGAGAGTCGTGAAAGTGGTGGTATACAACAGAATGGTCAGCGGGGTCAACGGCTGTGTGGGAACTGCAAAATGCCAGGACATAATGCAAGAACATGTCAGGAAGATAGAGAAATGTCAGATGTATATAGTTCTGATTAGTTTTAATTGATTAATGGCTGTTGTTGTAGTGTACAATCCTTAAACTATTATACTGTAGTGGAAAGTGGCCCGCTCGGTGATATGGTGTTACGGCTAACCCCACTACTAGTGTCGACTCAGGGATTGGTCGAGGGACTGCATGTGAGAAGCTGCAACCATTGGTCAAAGGATTTAGGAATCACGTGATGGACCACCCGGGACCACGGTGGTCCTGGGTGAGAAGGACCACGATGGACCACGGTGGTCCTTCATGGCATTAGGCACGACGCCACTATATAAGTAGATAGTTATTTCTTAGTATAGGAGCTTCGTGCTCAACTCAATACAGTATTTGTTATATACTAGTAACGTGTTACTTGAAGCCTTCGTGTCTGATCCCCTACCTCCTCTGTTAAGTTAAAACCTTACGCAAGAAACCTCCGTGAGTCTTATACGTTTAAGACCCAGCGTTACATATGGCCCGCTCGGTGATGAACCACGTTACCATATTCTTCCAATATATTAAGATAGGAGAGAAAGAAGTGTTAGCTCTTTAGTTAGGCTATAGGTGTTAAATGATCTAGCTTATCTAATATATAAGTATTCGAGGAGTGGGGAATAGTAATAAGTTCTTATATAAATTGTACAATTCCTAGCTATTATTTACCCCTATTCGGCCCCAATCCAGAATCTTCGGCCGCATGAGAGCCTGCGATATCTATTTTAACAGGAAACGCTATAATAATGTTACATACATACTCACACATCGCCAACCATAATTTTGTACATCAATCCCCCATCCCAGGGTGCAACCCCACCCCATCCCACATTACTCCTCCACCTTCTTCGCCTTCCCCTCAAGATACACCGTAACCGCCCCCCCAACCTTCCCCTCCATAGCCTTCCACTCCTTGGCCCCCTCCACCTCCTCCCCCGCCTGCCTAACCCTCCCCAACGTCTCCGCCGCCTCCTCCGGAGTCGCCTTCCTCTTCTTCCTCTTCCCAATCAGCACAACATCAACCCTATACCCCTTCTCCAAAAACTCCCTCAGCCGCTTCAACCGATGCTGCAAATCGTGCGGATCGATCGCCCAGTTGAGCTCTAGGGTTTTGACAGTCTGAGACGGGTTCGAAGGTTTCTTTTTTAATGCCTTTGCGGCCTTTTGTACAGCTTCCTTGTTGATGATCTTGCATATCGGAATCTCGGGGACTGCGCGCTCTGTTACCTCTTCGCTGGATGGAGCTGCCTCAGGAGGCTGTTCCCAGCGCGAGCGTAGCCGGGGCGGGGGAATCGCGACGGTAATAAGAGATTGCGTGCGTCTGTCCAGCGTAGCAAGGATATCCGATACCAGCTGCGGGGGTGAAAGCTTCCCGGTCTCGTCGACGAGGTGGACATGGAGATAGTTTTGTTTAATGATTTGCTCGTCGTGGGGAAGGGCGGAGGAGTAGCTGCGGTGCTGGAAGAAGGCGCTTGTTGCGGGTTTGGTGAGAAGAGATATGCGCAGCTGGGGTCGCAATTGGGAGAGGAGAGGTCGCTCGGCGGGGAGTATGAAGACTCGCCGCAGGGCTGCTGCGGCGCTGAAGGCGCAGCGTAGGTTTCGCATTTCGGGACGCTGGAGAGCTGTAGTTGTAAAGAGGAGCTGTCGTCGGGAGCTTTGTTTCCATAAAAGCGCAGCTGGTAAAATGTGATTATGTCATCCTCAGCCTCGTCATCTCCATGTCAAGGCTGAACAACTGTTTCTCCCAGCTTCTGATAACGCAACGCCCAGCACTCCAGGAATCCGCCTGTAAAGTAAAGTTCGCATTGCGACTCAACTATGATCCCAATTTTTACGTCATGAGCTTCCGCTTTGCACGGCTCCCGGGCCGCTTCTTCAATCGGTATTATGGCCACCCCGCCCGCCTCCTCACCACAACCATAAAGACCTTCTTCCTCGCGCATGTTATATGGGACTACGGATATGAAACGGCGGCGACAGCAGGTGCCTCAATGCTGCCCACCTTCGAGATGATAGGTGACTGGGTGATATCATCCAAGTCGTACCGGCGGGGCCGAGGCATCGTTGTTGGGGATCTGGTCACGTTCCGCTCGGTGAGGGAGCCGGGGGAGAAAGTGATTAAGAGGGTTATCGGCTTGGAGGGTGACTATGTTTTGATGCATACACCGGGGAGTGGGAGCGATACAATGACGCAGGTATGTGAGCCTTGCGGTGTTGGTGACGAGTTGTTGGTTGCTAATTGAGACAGGTGCCTAAGGGTCATTGTTGGGTCACGGGGGATAATCTAGATGCATCGTTGGATTCGAGGTCGTGGGGTCCTATGCCGATGGGGCTTATTAGGGGAAAGGTGATTGCGAAGATATTACCACTTTCGGAACGCAAGTGGATCGAGAATGAGCTTCGACCTCGGCCAGTATGACTGAGTGTTTTGATGACTGTATAGTAAGGGTCAAACGGGCAACGAGCCCAGACTATGGAGCAATCCAAAAGATGTTAATATAAAAATCATGCAAAAGATTCACTAACGCCATTGATTGTCTTCAAGAACTGATTTGCGCATTGCTGGGATATCTGTGGCTCTTCTATCTAATTACATTGGAATAGTGAAAAAAAAAGAGGCCCCGAGGTAGGGGGAGGGGGAATAATAACAAAACGCAACGAGACGCTTCAAAGCAAATAACGTAACGTACACAGCCCGGAAAAGTTCCCACTTGTGGCTCCATCCTAGCCGCCATCTCGTCGAGATATCAACCGGCTGACCCTCTTCTATCCCAGGAATGCTCGCTCCCAAAAGATGCATACCGCCCATAGATACGCCAAACACCATGAATTCCCATCCCGTATATAGACCCAGTATTGGTCCGTCAAAGTGATCACCTTCACCCTTCAATGTGTGATGTGCCCTGGCCTAGCAATTGAAGGGAGCGCTGGGCTAGTTGCACCACTTCACCCTCACCCTCTTCTTCTCCCTCATCGTCTGACTCAATCTGCCTATCCGAAATAGTCTTGATCATCTGCACAATTTCTTCCGATTTTCCGATGAGGCTAATGAGCTTCTTATCCTCCGATTCAAGCAGCTGTAACAAGGTCCAGATGGCAATGTGCTGGAAGGTCGCATCGCCACTTGCCAAGAAGCGCTTTAAATACCCGTGGATCCCGCCGTTTGGCTCCGTCCAGTCTTGAATAAATATAGAGTAATCGCCAACTACAAGAATTTAGTATGCTATACAGAAAGTTGAGCGAAGAACTGACCTTTGGAAGACAAATTTCCCAGGGCAGCCGCACTGTTGCCTTGGACTTCAATGCTTTCAGACGCGGTTAGTGGGATCAAGACGTCAAAAACACCGAGGTTTAGTAGATGGCTCTTAAGATCATCACTGAGGGCCAAGACGGCTATGGCTGCTGTCATCTCAGACTGCACAGTGATGGGTACATCCAGAACCAGCTGTTTGCACTTTTGCACAGCGCCAGCCTCGAGAACGAGCTGCTTATTCCTGTCAGAGCTTGCAGCCAGGTTTCGGAGTGTTGAAATGGCATGGCACTGGATCTCCTCATTTTCGGTAGATCCAAGTAGGTCAACAAGTGGCCTTAGGAAACCCGCCTCGATAATGGGAGATTCATTGAGTGGGTGAATAGAGATGTTCCGAATGCAGGCGACAGCAGACAAAATTAGTGGCAAGTAGGATGACTGCAATAAGCGCAATAATGGCTGGAGACCCCTAGCCCTTACGATTTCGATTTGGTATTTCTCATCCGAAGCAAGATTTCTGAGTGCAAGTGCGGCTTGGCATTGGACCTTGGGCGATGACGAATCCATGAGGTTTACAAGCGACTGGATAAGCCTGGTCTCATTCTGAGCAAGCTTTTTTCTGTTGTTGGCATCCACAGCAATGTTGCTGAGGGCAGTTGTACAGTAGTATTGTACATCAACATCGGAGGAGGAAAGGAGGTGGACTAAAACTGGTATGGCGCCAGCGTTCACAAGTTGCTGCCGGTTTTCATCTATAGTCGGGTTAGTACTTGGTTCTCGCTATGATGGCGAAGGCTCACCTGAGTGTGTCATGTTTAACAAAGCACCTGTCGCATTTCTCTGTACCCGCATGTCTTTGGATTTCGCCAGCCGAGTAAGGGGTCCCAGCGCACCTGACCTTGCGATCTTTGCCTTGTTATCCTCGTGTGTTGCAAGATTTGTTATGCACCCCACTGCATTGCATTGAACTTCAACATTAGGAGACATCATTTGGCGGATAAGCGGGGTAAGACCTCCTAGCAACACAATCGCAACTTTATTCTCGTCTATTTCGGATTAGTATCGTGTATCCATGATTTATATATGTAGGAGTTGTTGTGTCTTGACATACTGTTGACTGCCAGATTACCCAATGCTGCACTAGCTGCCCTCTGCACCTCTATGTCGGGACTCTGGAGGAGGAACAGGATAGGTTCCAGCGTGTCTCGGTCGACTTCGCGAACGTCTGCTCAATAAAGTTAGCACTGCACATCAATATAGTTAATATAACATCAGGCAGCCGGCGAGAGCATGGCTGGGGCCTTGATAATCGACTCCGATAATCCTCTATGCCATCCCATTGTTTGCTTTGCCAGCTCATTGTTTTGAATATGTGAAACACCGCCCGAGAATCTTCACGGCATTGCGCAATCGTTATCTTACCTCTTTCCGTAATCTCTGCGAACGTCAAACTGGCGCTCCGCTGCAAGTCGACATTGTCCGAGAATACCAAGGTGCTCAAAGCCCGGAGTGGCTCGCCGGAGAAGAAGTCGGTTTCTCCACGCTGTTGACCATCAGTGCTGCCTATGGGCAATAGTAGATCGGAAGTATCCCTACATTCTCCAAGTACTGAAGTAAGTCCGCCACTGCCTCTCTCTCGCTGTCGGCCAGGACTGGCTCGTATAGCCCATCGCGGGATCTGCCTGCACAACATAGAAGTATTAGCAATAACACTGGTGACTCGACGGCTGGGAGACAAAGAAAGCTTTACGTACCTTGGCAGCACGTCGAGCAGTAGTTCCCCATCACCGGTTATCGTTCGGCGACAGCTGAGTGATGCTGAGCGTTGTGTCGTCAATGGACAGTCCTGTCCAATACAAGCGGCTCTTCGATGATTGCTCAGTGTCAAGCTCTAGCTATCGGCAGCAAGAACATCAATAGTCGAGCCAGGTAACTCGGTGTGACGTATAGAGTATGATGTAGCTAGCAGTGCTTATCAACGTAAAGATCGAGAAGCCAAATTGTTGTTGTTGTTGGATGGCTGAGTGTATATAGAGCAAGACTAGCCAGTCGAGCCTGCCTTTCGATGAAGATGCGCCTGGCGGTTGGTAGTAGTAGTGGTTGGAGCCTCTAACGCGGCCGTCCTGTGATGCCAAGACTAGTAAGCTCTATCGCTCCAACAGAGAGAGGGAAGGCGCCAGGGAGCTGTCCGGTGGACGCTGGGCCTCTCTTGTCAGGATGAAAAAGGGCGCTAGTCTCGGTAAAGCAATCTGGGAAGGCTGATATGAAAATCCCGACACCGCCCCAATCAATAACAACTACGAGGCTACCACAATACAATGTTACCATAGAGGACTTGATTAGCCACCAGGCCAAATGGCAAAATTCTGTGAAACATGACATGGATCACATGTTGAGATTCATAAAGACTAGCAGCAAGAACCTCCACTATTCTTGTAATGGTGGTGATGACGAATTTCCTCATTTTCCTCACGACGACCTGGTCACCAGACTGAGACATGGGGGGGTACGTGATGGCTTCCGCACATATCACTTCCCAGCGATCTATCTCCAGCCTCTTATGTGATGATCACGTTTCTTTGATAAGTTTTCCGCAACCTAGCAGTATAAAATTCTCAAAAAACGGAATATCCGGAAGAGTTGTGTGCTGTGGCATACCCTGTTGACTTGAGTATTGGAGGGGTCGCTTTGTTGCCGATAACGCCCATGCGATGCGCCTCCTGTGGCTGATGGCGCTCATTCCCATCTGAACTCTCGACATAACAGTAGATTATCTAGTATATCTTGGTTAGCAACTATATATTTCGCCTTATATGACAATATCATCAATTTGAGAGAATAAAATTATACCGTAGAAGGCCTAGTAATTGGAGTAGTTATAGCTTTGTTGATAGTGTTCGGCCACCTTATCGGAACGGCGCTATCATTGTCCGAGGCTTCCCACCTCTCAACTAATGATGATGAGCTGCCCCACGTTGCGATCCGCGGCTCTTGACCGATCATCCATCTATATTTCCAAGTGCTTAAACTTCACAGCACCTGACTGGACAAAAATCTTGTGTGCTTCTTATCGGAGCTTCTTTGCATCCTTCCATACACTGAACCCTCCCCGCGACCACCCTCTCACCCTCATACCGACGCGAATATACATGTCGGAGGCATTACGGAGCGCTGAACCAAAGCAAGCGACTTGCTTGTACTTGTACAAGTCAACATCGATGCACACGTACAACTTCACTTGCCAGGGATCGTAACGACTTTCAGCCATGTCCGACACCCCAGTGACTCGGCCACCCGGCCCCGCCAAGGGCAGTGAGGGCCTCATTCTACAGACACAGACACCCGCCCGGAAACCTGGTCACGAGTCGCCATACGTACAGCCGAAAACATACCTCCGCCCTGAAATCAGAAGCCCAACGATGGAACCCAAAAATCTGAGTGTGCTGGATAGAGAGCAGATGCAAGGCCTGGTATGTCTCACACCCTATCAGAACCACCCTCTTTCCACTGCCATCTCTTTGTGCGTGGGCCATCGTGAGCACCTTAATGGTTGTTTGTCAGGAACAAGCAGACTGGGAGGTGGAAGTCCACTGTAGGAACACGCGCTGACACATGTGGTTTTCTCTAGAAAGCAATCAGGGACTTCCTCAAAGTTCGCACCAGTTATGATGTCTTGCCCCTCTCCTTCCGTTTGATTATCCTCAATACCGACCTCTTGGTGAAGAAGAGCTTGAATATCCTGCTGCAGAATGGTAAGCGCGCTTTTCTACCCCTGATTATGCCAGCCAACAAAGCTGACAAAATAGGCATTGTATCTGCTCCGTTGTGGGACTCACACACGTCAACCTTTGCTGGCCTCTTGACCACATCGGATTATATCAATGTTATCCAGTATTACTGGCAGAACCCTGATGCTCTGGGACAGATTGACCAGTTCCGCCTTAGCAGCTTAAGAGGTATAGTAATCAGCAAATGATAATACATGCACGTTGCTGACGTGGCGCAGATGTTGAAAGGGCCATCGGAGTCTTGCCGATAGAGACCCTGTCTGTCCACCCCATGCGTCCTCTTTATGAAGCTTGCCGCCGCATGCTGGAGTCACGAGCTCGGCGAATCCCTCTGGTGGATATCGACGACGAAACCAAGCGAGAGATGGTGGTTAGCGTTGTCACTCAATACCGCATCCTAAAATTCATCTCGGTCAACGTCAGCCAGACAGAGCTACTCAAAAAGAGTGTCTCTGAAATTGGTCTAGGGTCCTATACGAACCTACAGACCGCGTCCATGGACACACCCGTCATCGATGTTATCCACATGATGGTTGAGCATAGAATCTCCAGTGTGCCCATTGTGGACGAAAAGAACTGTGTGCTCAACGTCTTTGAAGCAGTGGACGTGATCACCATCATCAAGGGTGGTGCTTACGATGGTTTAGACTCAAGCGTAGGCGACGCACTATCCAAACGATCGGACGATTTCGCTGGCATATACACCTGTGGCATGGACGACCGTCTCGATACCATTTTCGACACATTACGAAAGTCGAGAGTCCACCGTTTCGTGGTAGTCGACGACCAGAATCGCCTCAAGGGCGTCCTTTCTCTCTCCGATGTCCTGAAATACGTCCTCCTCGAAGGCGAAGAATATGACTGAAGAAGTTCTTTGACTCTTTAAATAAAGCATCTGGGATATCCGGGGGGGTTTTATGAGAGGCGTTGCATAGCGAAAAGGCGTCCAGGTAGTGTAATAGCTTGAGGGCGGCATCAAGAATGATGTCGTAGATTTCATAGACGTCCATGATGAAGGATACCTTTTTTTTCTCGTATAATTGAAAGGCGTGCAGTGCATCAGCCATAACCATATTTCCCTAAAATTTCCCATGCTGTCATCGGCCATGACGGCCATAGATACCTTGTGCTGAGTAACCTGTGTCTTTTTGAGTTTGTTAACGTCCCGTTACTCATTCCCCACTGCTCCTACTTGTTATATGTAGGCTTGCGCCCACACAGCCTTAAAACAAGGAAGGAGCGACGGCATTTTCGCTTCGACACCTCTGCCCATCTTTGACGCACACCTACAATGAATGCGACATAGCATGTATATAGATTCTCCAACCCAAGATGGGTCTTCATTCAACATCCAGCTATGGAACCTCTGGTGTCACAGCTCGAGGGGTCTCTGGTGAAGATATGACCATTGCTCGAGGTCTCCTGGCAGGGAGTGAGTGTACTCCCCTTCTAACCCCTCCTCTTTGAAGCTCCACTGCAGCCCATACTGATTCACATTCATAGACCCACTGAGCATTCAATCACGGGGGAGTTCAGTCCTGCAGCATGAGGCACCTAGCATGAACCAGCAGAGCGAGAACCTGCCACCGGACTATGGCTATCGGAGATCGAGATACAACTCGACAAGCAACACTTGGACTTCTTCAAGTGGGGAGGTGTCTGAGACTGATGATATTGGAGACCGAACGTTTTATGTGGAGGCATTCAATAAGCTTGCCCACCAGGTATGTGGAAAGCTCTGGTAGAATGGACATAGTGCTTTGTTGACTGACCCTTGGCTCATAGTATGGCATACCTGAGCTGGTACCAGACGGCCACGAGTCGACTCAGGTCAGTATAACCCCCAGTGGTAAATGTTGGTGATTAACATCCCCTTTAGGTTGACAAAGTCGTCATCACCGGGAAGCCAGGGAGTTGGATCATGAAAAAAATCCTGAGGAGAACAACTTCCATGTTGTCTCTAAACAAGCCCAAGCCGGATCTAAAGCATAGAAGGAGTATCAGCGATATATCTCTACGTATAGTCGGAGCAAAGAAGGACGCTTTTAAAGATAAACTTCTAGCAGAGCTTGTGCGTCTCTGTGGATCGAGCCCCTTTTTTTTGCCTGCAGAGTATACTCCGGGGACGTTGAGCCTTCCGACATGCTTTCGTGCTACGGCGCAGTATCTTGTCCAGCGTGGTATGTTGCTTTGTCTTTCTTTGCTTTGCTGAAGATGAGGCTATGTGCTGATGCCGTTGTAGGGCCGACTATGAGAGGGATCTTCCGTATTTCGGGATCGCAAGCCACAGTGGCAGCATTGTATGACCACTATGCATCTCAGGATGAAGATGGTGATGTTATAAGCGATACGGTCAGGTGTCCGACTCTGCCTGAGAACATCCACTGCGACGAGCATGACGTGGCTTCCACGTTTAAGAAGTTTCTTTCTGGACTTCCGGGAGGCATCCTAGGCAAAATGTGGCTCTTTGAGTCCTTGGTCGCCATTTATGACCAGATGGGTGTTGCCACAGAGCTGGTAAAAACGAGGCAAAGCAAGGCCAGAGCTCGACTGATTGCGTCTGCTATAGCTGCCCATTCATCGAGGTTTCAGCGAGATCTGATCTGTGCTGTTTTCGGTCTTCTATGTATGATTGGAAGAGCGTCAGAAATTGCACTTCGTGAAGATGTGGATGGGAGGCCTTTACCTACTAATGAGTTGATGGGCTATGGCCCGTTAGGGATGGTATTTGGACCTTTGCTGGTAGGAGATCTAATCGACGAATATAATCCTCGTCGTGGAGAGGTATTAGTTGAGACATCTCAGGGGCGGGCGTTGCCTAAAAAGAAGTCAAGGCATAGGAAGCCAAAAAGTGCTGAACAAAGCCTGTTAGATACTAAAGTTGCGTCGGAGAAGTTAAAGGTTGCAGGTAATGTGGCGGAAATGCTTATAACTCACTGGCGAGATATAGTTCGGCATATAAAGAGTCTCAACAGTACTGGGTCCTCTCTAGTTCAACAACATCTTGGTGAACGTGGAAAGGGGAAACATCCTCTCCTACGGTCGTCAACTTCGGAATTCGTTCTTAGACGTCCTCGCGATTGGGATTCTGTAAATAAGGATCGATCGAATGGTTTTGGGGAAAGGAGCGGCTCACCTACACCCCCATCACGTAAGTATTGCTCCTATAGCCATACGTTCGTTTAGTAACAATTTACATCTAGGCAACGCACTGAGAGTCTGTAACGACACCAGTAACCTTATATTGAACAATCAATTACAGGAAGATGAGCAGGTGAAGGGGCAAAGGTCTAGGCCTAGAGCTCAGCCAAACCAAAGGCTATCCGGCTCACGGTCTATGAGCGTATTGACACCGCCGAGAGAAGATAGTGAGAACAACTACGAACATCTTGATTGCAGGTGCCGCACGCCTAAAGATACCACGAGATCTGCTTCTGGTATCCCTCCTACCGAGAACGGAACCATTTCTAGTGGAGACTCATTATACCACAATTTACTCTCGTCTCTTCAATCACCAAGTCAGAACAGCGCACCTCCGGAATTACGCGTAGCACTAACAATTCCTTTAATTAACCAGCAATTGATTAAACACGACAATCTCGATTTAAGACAAACTTCTATTGCGGGAAGGCCGCAGGAAGTAGTACAGACCCCTATCAAAACAGTAGAAACGCAGGGTCCAAATGAGAAACTCGCACTAAATGATAACATCACCAACACAACAACATCAGAACCTTCGCAAGAAAATCATTCTAAAGAAAGCATCGAAATCGTCAAAGAAACCGAAGACAAAGACGAAATAATGCAAATGAAAAAGAAGCAATCCGCTGACAAGCGGGTCACTCCAAAGGTCTCAAAGGCCCCAAAGGCCTCAAAGACCTCAAACACAAAGGTCTCAACAAATCAACAAAGCGATTTCGAGGATGATCTGCCACCTCGCATCAGCCGCCTCCCAGGGTATTCACCATCCGAGCATCTAGAGAGACGTAAACTCGATCAAGCCCTAATTGCAGCGCGTGGTGGCAATGGGACCTGCGCAACGAGCCAGCAGAGTGATGCGGACAGCGATTTGGCACCACGAGTTAAACGCATTCCGGGACAATCACCTTCTGAGCATCTGGACAGAATTCTTTCTGCTAATATTCCCGACTCTGTTAGTAAACGTACTCCGGCTTACAAGTCTACTGGGTCGGTTTTCCGGTCTGGCGGTTCGTCTCATTTTGCTGGACGCCCACGCGGGTCCTTGATGATGTCTGAAGTTGAATCTGGCTCACTCAGAGTTTCCCATGAGGAAGATATGGCCTCTTTGGCATTTCTTGCCCAGGTTCTCAAGTCTGACAGCAATGACGAATTTGTATCACTTGATCCATCTGGCATTACCACAGAGTTTGTCACAGATTATGGTGGTATTGACTATACGCCAACCAATAAATCATCCCACAAACGCATAGAATTAGACAGTGCTAAGTCAAGGAAGACAACCAACTCGGCAAAGCGAACTTCTTTCGCGGCTGACCTTGGGACGCATCCATCACACTATAAAAAGGGATCCGCAAATTCAGCGACTTCGGTCAAGCGAAATACGACTGGAATTCAATCGTTGATTGGGAAGTTCAACAGCGTGGACCAAGATGCTGTTGGTTCGCCATCTGCTTCACCAACGAGATCACAAGCTACTGTTAGTGGTAAATATAGTGTTCAATTCCCAATTACGGCACCATCGGCCTACGCCATGAACTCATCGCTTATTTTGAACTCACGCACCGCTCTGAACTCGAGCAAGGGCTTTGTAAATGAGACTGGCCAACAGGACATTGATATGGGGGTTTTGTCACCAAAGAGCCTTCCACCAACGAAGATTCCTCGTCCAATTTCTGCGTCCCTGCTCTCTATCACGCACCAAGCTAAAACTCAGCTTCCATTGAAACCGCTGAAGCCAACCAAGAAACATTCTGAGCACAAAAGTGCTTACACGGATGGGGGATATAACAGCAGCCCAGTCCAACCAAGCTTTAGTCTATTCAGAGATGGCGGTGGCAACGAGAATGTTAGCACACCAGGACAGTCAAGCAAGGATAAAATCCGCTCAAAGCACGCTAAAATTACTATTTGGGATGATACAAATGAGTCGAACACGACCCCAGAGCCGCGCTCGACTTCTGCTTCCAGCGATGCTCAGCCATCCGTTGATCCGCATTCGTCAAACCTTGCAGAGGTTAAGCCAGGCCCATCAACTGCAGCCCCAGCACCAGTTACTCCGGCTGTGGGAACGGGTGCTCAAGGAAAAGGCACTTCAGTCCTGTTCTCTCAGGTTACAAATCTTCAGAGACTGCTTGAGGCTCGGACTGAAGAAGCTGATAGCTTGAAAAAGCAGCTCGCTACGAAGGGTAGCTTGAATGACCTCGGCACTCTGGCTGAGCAGCTCAGGGAGGCTAAACGTGAGACCGCTATGTGGCAGAAGCGCGCCGAGATGGCAGAGAGACATCTGGAGAGACTGTCCCAGTTTAACCCGGCGACTATCAGCGAGGCTATGGCCGAAGAGTCGGCTTATCTTGAAGTTGACGCTACCCGAGTGGCGAGACTGCACGCGTTTCCCGTTGTCGGCAAGAGAGAATCCTGCTCCCTGGGGATCACCGGTTCGGCGCAGCATGGCAATGTGGACGGGGCTAGAAGCAGTGGAGAATCTACGGATACGCAGGGGACGACGATCATGAGAACCATCCCGGAGTTGAGGGAGTTGAGGGAGTTGAGGGGTTTTTCTGCAGATGGGCCCGTTGCTAGCTATGGTACGTTTGGGAGAATTCCCAGGAAGTTCAGGGGAACGTCTGGCGAGGACTTGATTACTTTCTCGGAGGCTGATTAGAGCATCAGCCTTCGAGAAGGTAGCCAAGTCCAACCATAGAGCTGAGGGTCCTACGGGGGGTTACATATCGATTTGAATGGGACGTTTGGATTACTGTACAGGATAGGATATCATGCATGTGGGAGTGCGTAAGTTGTGGGGGGTTGATATTGATGGCTTTGAGTGTCTTTGTTGTTTCTTCGTTCGATGGGCTTGGTTGGGCAGATACTGAGTTTTCGCTGTGAAGTAATGGGTGAGGGGCCACGCATGTATAAGTGTTTGGGGAAGATAATTGAGCTTTCAATGGGGAGTAATGGGAGAGATACATGCAAGTATAGGAGCATAGGAGGAGGAGCGGCATAAGGGGGGCCAGACTTGTACAGTAGTTTGATATGAACTTGCTCTGTCATGGCTTCTTCAATTGGTGTACTGATTAGAGAAGAATGATTCGGACACTTTGAACTATAGCAAGACAGCGTTCCTATGCTATTTCCGTGACGTGTAGAGGGCCTGCATTTTGACTGAGCAATGAGTATACAAAGTATCCCAAATACATTCCTATGGCTTTCTATAAATAAAATACATATCTATACACAAATACTACACCCACTTTCTAAGCAGCCGATGGGGCCTTCCCAGTCAAATCACTCTGGTGATCCCTCAACAAGTTATCCAGCGCCGATTTCTCAATAATAACCCTTCCCATCTCCAACAAGTCCTTAACATCAACCTCGACATCCAGAAGTGCCGCGCCCTCCTCTCCCGCGTGCTCAAAAGCCCAGAACAAGTTCTCCCTCTCTTCTGTTGTGACGACCAAGCTCCTCCCATCTGCGCTTCCAAATCCATTTGCCGCAAACACCTTCTTCAAGTAGCTCGAGCGCGGGTGCTCGATATCGAAGCCATCCTCGCAGATGATCAGCTGTCCACGGCGGTAGCGGTATGAAAGCGCCGTGCGCCAGGCCAGATCGTACATCTTGCGGGGCAAATCAGTCGAGAAGTCGCGTGGGCGAGGACCGAAGACTTTAGCACCACCCTTGAGCATGGGCGACTGCTTCGTACCGAGACGAGCCATGCCGGAACCCTTTTGGGGACGGATCTTGCGGTGCGAACCGTGGATCTCCCAGCGCGTTTTAGTGGAGGCCGTGCCCTGGCGGGTGGCGTCGCCCTCGAAGACGACGGCGCGGTGGAGGATGTCTTTTCGCAGGGGCAGGTGGAGGTGGTTTGCTGGGTAGGATTCGAAGCGGAGTGGCTCCATCGTGGGGAAGTTGTAGATGGTGGTGAGGACGTCGGGGGCTAGGTTGGTTAGCTGGGGCTTGTTAGGGAGGATGGGGATAGCTTTACCAAATGGAGATACTCCGGATGCAGAGGGATCAAACGTCTGCTCGGTATTGCGAGAGATTCCGGACTTGAAGGTCGTCTCCGTGGCCATTGACCGTGTTAACGCTGGTGCGAGACATTGCTAGATCACCTGTAAATATTTTTTCCGGCATCAATTGGAAGTATAATGGGAAATACATACTGTAAGAGGATCTCTGGACGTCCCCATGGACGATCGCAGAGTCTGTAGACCCCGCGACAAAGATTTCGACGCCATTGTGGTTGTAGTTGTGTTGCTTGTCCAGCGGCGGCAGTAAAGATATTTGAGGTTGGGATGACAGGGGTGCCAAGATGCGGCTCCGGAAATTTATCCACCGCTCACGCGAACCTCGACAAATCTCGAACCCCGGATTGCATCTCAACCACCAACACCACAATGTCGGGCTACCAACGGGCTGTAAAGCCGCTCTCGAGGTGCCTGCAGAGCACACAGCCTCAATTATACGCTCGCACGTTCTCGAGCTCTTGTGCGAACCGCAATGAGGCCGCCGCCACGAAGTCCTTCGAGGAGGAACTTGCCCGAAAGCCCCAATGGAACCCAGAGGTCGTCTCGTCCCGCAGGGGAGAGAGAGCCTTGATGAAGCATGGCATATTGCCAATTGGATCTAGACGTCGTCGTGCGGCTATTCAATCGTCACCGAATATCCCGTTCGAGCAGCTGCCATACCAGTGCTTCCAGGAGGCTCGTGCCGTCCTTCAAGCCGACAGAGAGCAGAAGCTGAATGAGATCGCGATCGAGAGAGCTCGTATCGATAGACTTGCGGCGCAGGATGCATCAACTGTTCCGGGCGGTGAACTACAGAAGAAGAACCGTCTGGAGGGCATGAAGAAGCACCTGGAGCGTCTAAAGCTTCTCGCCGACATCAACGACCCGATGATCAAGAAGCGCTTCGAGGATGGAGAGGGTACGTTTTCTGTATACATTATGATCCCATAACCCCAGCTAACATGTACTACAGGTGACATGAACAAGCCGATCTACCGCCACCTCGCCCAGAAGAAATGGGAATCCTACCAAAAACTCATCATCGAGCAGCGTATATCCCAACTGAGCATCGTCCCCGACACATTGGCACACTTCTCCCCCACCGCCGAGGTCAAGCTCGCCTTCGGTCGCCGCAACGTCCAACCCGGCGAGTTCGTCGACAGCCGCGTCAGCGAGATTCCACCGAGGCTGCGCGTGCAGGTCTTCGACAAGGGCGAGCGTCTCGTCAGCATCGTGGTCGTCGACACCGATGTGCCCGTGCCTGAGAAGGACTGGTTCACATCGCGCTGCCACTACGTGGCGTGCAACATTCCTCTGGACCCAACACAGACGTCGCTGCCGCTATCGAAGGTGGATGCTGGATCGCAGCTCGTGCTGCCGTGGTTGCCAGCATTTGCGCAGAAGGGAACGCCATATCACCGCTACTCGATCTTTGTGCTTGAGCAAAACCCCGGGCATGTGTTTGATGTGGAGGCGCTGAAGGAGGGTGTGCAGAGGGATGGGTTTAATATTAGGGGGTTCGTCGACAAGCATGGCGTTAAGCCGATTGGGCTGGGATTGTTTAGGAGCACGTGGGATGAGGGTACTAGAGGTGTGATGGAGAGGCATAGCATTCCGGGTGCGGATGTGGAGTTCAAGAGGATTAGGGTTGCGGCGCTGAAGCCGAAGCAGAAGGCGAGAGGTTGGGAGGCGAGGCACGCGAGTGATAAGTATAAGTCGCTCAGGCGCTGAGAAAGGGGGTTGCATCTGTAGATTTTTATTGTATCATATGTACTATTTGAATAGAACTGTGGCAGGCCAAGAAGGTGAACATATTATGTTGAGGACTTGCATTTTGAGAGATTGAATATCAATATCTAACTATGGCTGGGTATAGTTTCGTTTGCGCTAAATGCGTATTGCTATATATTTCATATTCTGTTGTCACCTTATCTCGGGTGTACATGCTGGGGTGTCTAGATTTCGCTTTTGTTTGGGTATATTTCACATGCTTTCATCATTCGTATCATTAGGTCGTTCATCCCCATCCTGTTTCGCTAGAGGTAGGAAGAAGGAGCGTCCCTAATATATCCTCGGGCTCTTTTTTAACTCTCAGAAATGCGACCTTTCCTTAGTTCGTTCTCTTGGCCTTGGTGTGTTGTTGGCTTGGCTCTGACAGGTAAAGTAGTTGGCCAGCTTACCAACGACAACTTCCCACCCATCATTCTCCAGAACAGCCACGCGCCTTTTTATACACGCTCAGCAGATGGTATAAAGCGTAATAACCTAGATCCTTCATCCAAAACCACCATCTTTTAAACCACCACCGCCTACACCCTAACCCTCCCTCTCGCCCTTTCCGCCCAAGTCATCACAACGGTCCTCTCCCCTCCCCGTTTCTCTTTGCCCACTTTTTCTCTGTCCCCCCTCTCCTTCTCCTTTCCGCCCATTTTCGTTGCCTCTTCTCCCTTTTCTCTCCCAACAACAGGACTCACCTCTCCCTCTACACTCGAAAAACTCGATGCTACCGACGCAACCGAAAAGGTTGAGTGCACACTACTCAACAGCGTACTCTCGGCCGACCCATTCCCCCTCCTGACCGGCCTCACCGGTGTCGTCGGCGTCTGCACTTTAAGCGGTAGTGGTGTCGATGGCCGCACCGGAACAGGGAGTCCGCTCTGGCGCCTCAACGGGCCAGGGGGCGGTCGTGCTGTCTCAGGGGGCGGTATACTCGGTTGCTCCACCGGGGGTACCGTCGCCATCACCGTAGTCGGCGGCGGCACCGTCATCGTTCCAATCGTCGTAGCCATCTGCATCAGCATTGGAGGGCGAGTCTTCTTTCCCCCGCCTCTGCGCTGAGTCCCCCTCAAAGCAGCAAGATCGGCTTCGAGCTCTCTACTCCTTGCTAGTGCGATGTCGAGGGCGAGTTGCTGGTGCGCGAGCTGCTTCTTGTAGAGCTCGGCGACATGGTTGCGTTCTTTGACGAGGCGGGCCTCGTGGGTTTCATTCGTAGCAGTAAGAGTGGCGATGAGGGTTTTGTCGGTGATGCGCTCGGCTTCGAGAGTCGCGAGGCGGGTGGTGGTTGCCGTAGTTGATTGGGAGATGTTTTGGAGTTTGCTGTCTGCGGTGTGTTAGTTGGTGATTGGAAGGGAGAAAGGCTAGGGTACGCACCTATAAGTTTCGATACATACGCCGAGCTCTTCTTACAACACCCCCCATGATAAACCTGCTCAAGCCCTCCTATCTCCACCAACCTCTCATTCACCTCCTCAGCCTTCGGCCTCTTCTCCGGATCGTGGGCCAACATCGCCTTCGTAAGCCCCAACAAATGCCTTGGTAAGCACGTCAAGGCATCCTCTCCCACCCTCCCCGTTTTCACCGCCAGCGGCCTTAACTCCTCCAGGTATCCTTCAATAGCCGCCTCCCGGTTCCCGGTTCCCCCGCGCATCACCTCCCCACACCGCTTCCGCGACCCCCCATACACAACCGTCGCGACATTGAGGAACACCGCGCCGAGGGAATACACATCTGCAGATGCCGGGTGGTGCACACCCCTCGCTTCAACCTCTGGTGCTGCATAGCCTCGGGAGAAGCCCATGTATGAGTCCGTTACCGAGTGCATTGAGTCCTTGAGGTCGCGCGAGATGCCGAAGTCGGCAAGATAGACCTGTCCAGGCGCGAGCAATATGTTGCCCGGTTTAAGATCCTGGTGCCGAATGCGCTGAGCGTGGATGTACGTCAGGGCTTCGGTGATGCAGCCCAGAATCGAGTCAAGATATGCATGGACTTGCCTCTCGAAGGCGTCCTCATCCCCTCCCTGTCGAAAGCCGAGCTTCTCGAACCGCTTAATTGCATCCTCGAGGTCGGCGGAGGTGCCGCGACGTAGTTCTTCAAATTCATCGAGGAGGCAGTGTAGGTCGCATACCGCGACGGGGTAGGTTAGGATATACAGCACATTTGCGCCCTGGGTGTACGTCCCCACCAGCGTGACAATATGGCGGTGCACGAGCTTATCCATTATCTCTGCTTCCTCGCGCAGTCGCTCCAGCGTCGCATAATTGTGTTGTCGACGATCGATCTTCTTCCTCGCCATGACGACGGTGCCATACGTGACTCTTTCGACGAAGGCGGCGCCGCCAGCGCCCAGATGGCCATCAACGTGGACTTTGCTCTTGAGCTCGGTGTGCTTGATGTGTTTCTGGCCGGTACCGGACCAGTATTTCTTGGAGGTGCTCCATTGTTCGATTTGTGCTCGGCTTTGGACATCGGCTGCGGCGCGGAAGCGGTGGACAAGGTGCCAAGGGGAGTCTTGGGAGTCGTCGGCCATTTTTATGGATGAAGGGGAGAGGCACGGGCGGTGGTGGTGGACACAATGACCATGGTATGTATGTAAATGTATGTGTGTATGTGTATGTGTATGTGTATGTGTATGCGTTTAATCAATCAATCCACAGCTTCAATACCCCCCGGCGCTTCCCCCCATAGGACGAATTTGGAAAAATAGAAGATGTCCAAGAGTTCCTGAACGAGGTTGGAGTAGGATCTTGCGATCAATATCTGGACATTTTTGTGGGGAAGCGAAGTACCGCGAAAGCGGGAAAGCGCGGGGATTGAGCTCAGCCGCAGAGACTAATCTAGCACAGCCTCGTTTTGGGTGGGCAACTCAGCGTCTCGTCTCACCGCTTCAAAAGTTATATAGGCTCTCGCCATCACGTCAACAAAACCGGTGCCACAAAATTTACAACACTTAGACAATAAAGTAAGTCTCTCGTTACGAGAAGTTTTCTCATGTATCAACGATATCATACTCTCCGCTCTCAAATAAGTCATTAAACCCTAGTTGTTTAGCAGCCTATCTGAAAGACTTATGTGTAGCAAAACTCATCAAATGGTAAGACCCAAGCCCACTCTCAATCTTGATAATTGCATCATGTACTAGTTAAATATCTTGTAACTGGGGTAGCTAGGTTTATGCTACAAACGGCAGTTTCAGGGCAGGTGCCGTTGCATATCTTTTTGCCATCATGTCTTTCTCATATCTCAAGTTTGATTTTATCGAGCCCATAGCCAAAGCTGTGACATCGATTGAGATGATCCCAGATCACTTTACTAGATCCAAAGCTTCTGTGGTTTTTGCCCCAATTTATCTCGCAATCGTCGCAATACCAAACGTGCCCGTGCCCGTCTGAGTCCCCTAGCCTCTTTGGCCGTTTTATGAATGATAGCCTATGTTTCTTGCGAAGGTGCTCAATTACTTCATTGAGACCGCGGAGATATTGATCACCTTGGCAGAGCCGGTGCTCACAAACGTACAGCTGTAATATGGGTGCTTTGTCAGACAACTTTATTCGCTTTCTGAGTTCGCAGATTTCGAAATAGAAACTCACTTTCTCGGGCTGCGACATAGCCTCACGTCAAGTTATGCAAGCTGGGAGCGGTAGTTTTATCTAAAATTGAGTCTGTATCTCCTTTGGTGGGTGCTTTGGTATACAAACCTCCAAACCCCCAAACCGTGAAAGGTCTATTTCTAGTATTTCAGAGTCTACCCTTAGAACTTTATTCCGTAGCTTCTCTACTTTCCGCGATTTATGAATGTCTTTTTGGTGTCGACCATCAACCAATTAATAATTCTAGCAACGAGAACGTTATAGCCGGATATATTTTAAGAACTCTCTTCGATGCACATGAAGGGGGTGCCCACCTCAAAAAGAGCGTGCAGGACATTATTGGGGAGCGTGGATGGACCGAAAATATTGCTATAATCATTCTACGAGGGATCGAGAATGGCTTGAAACAGGTCATGCCGATGGGCGCCACTATGACAGAAGCATTTGAGAAGGCAGTCTCGGAAGCTTCTGGATTAGCGCATGAGCATCCATACTTTTGTGCGTTAATCGCAGTTGGAATTTTGGCTATTTTGATGCCATGGGTACTTGAGGCTTTGGGGTTTGCCGAGCTGGGGCCCGTTGAAGGTGGGATAAATACGATCAGATTGCGAACAGCTGATGACTAAAGTTTTAGGAACCTTTGCTGCTTGGTGGCAGTCGACCTACCGAGGCTACGTGACGAAGGAATCTTTATTCTCGTTCTTTTAGAGGCTAGGGATGGTCTGGCACCGATCGCTTGTGAAGGTCTGTCTATAGGGAGTCTATTATTCGTCCTGCAACCAAGTAATAGTCTCAAAGATATTCGGGAGCTGGAGGTTATACTCTATTGATTGGATCTGTGGGTATGCAGCCCCTCATTTTAGTAAGGCAATAGCTCTTGGTCACAAGAGCCAAACCAAGTGCAGGATACAAGTACTACGAAAGTACTACGAATATCAGAAGTCTGTAATAACTTTCAACTTGTGGTAGTGTAGGGCATAAAAAAATGGAATTGCAACACCTGCGAGAATTTAGCACAGCGAAATCACAGATGTGTTTATTTTTTATGTTGGAATTTAAGACAGCCAGGGATGTAATTGGAGCCACGTTGTATGCAGAGCTTCGACTTGTCCATGTAATATTACATTGTTTACTAAATTTTCCTCTTTCCCACTTTTAAATCTTCAAGAAATGGCGCCAAAGAAAAAACTTAAAGCGAAAAAGATCTCAATGGTAATGGATCCTCAGTCAGCTAGACTGTCGCCCTGTGAGGCACCTGACAAAATAGCAACCGAGACTGACCTGCGAAAATCATCGTACATTAAGTTAGTATTCTACAGCTTAAATATGACGGCTTCTAAATTATTAAATAGGGCAATGCAAAGTGATCGCATTACTATTCTCGTGGGACCTACAGAAAAGACCTTTTCTATCCCAGAAGCTCTGTTAACGCGGTATTCCCCGCCATTAGGAAGAATGTGTCAATCTAGATTCATGGAATCTCAGACACGAGTCATCAAACTGCCAGAGGTGAAAATATCAACTTTCGAAGAATTTTTTATATGGATACATGTCTACGAGCCGAGAGTAAATGACGAATCTTTCGAGTCTACTCTTGATCTAGCTATATTCGCAGAGATATATATGATATTCCTTTTGAAGAACCAAACTTCGGATATTCTCCGTGCTGGATTACGCGATGGTCGGTGGGAGCTCAAGCCAAGCGATGTCTCTACAGTTTATGAAAATGTGCCATCTCGATCAGTTATACGACAGCTATTCTCCGTGAGCCTAGCGTTGGCAGTTCAAGGGGGGTCAAAAAGTTTTGGGAATTCAAGGGGTTCGATTTTAATCAAAGAACACCCTAACGTCTCTCAATGGGAAGAAGTCTTTGGAAAGCATGCCGAAATTGGCTGGGATTATTTCCGGGAAGTTCAGACTGCCCAAGCGCAGTCCGCAATCAGCGGCAGTGGGCCATGTCGCTTCCACGACCATAGGGACATACACGATGCCAGCAGTCTAAGTATAGGTACCTGCCCATACCTGTATCTTACCCCATGGACAACCTCGCGCAATGAAACAAGGAGTCATAATGATTTCGAAGGTCTGCTTGGGGAAGTGAAGCTTGTAGAAGTGGCTGAGCCTGTGGACGAAGCACCTGTGGACGAGGAGGCAACTATAGACGAGGCATTTTGACTAATTTCTGAATTAATTACAAAGGCTGGTATTTCCAAATGGAGGGAGAAGGGTAAATGAAGATAGAGGCCGTTTCTCTGATGAAATGGGTTCCCCGAGAATCATTGAGGGACTTAAATGTAGCCGGAGAGATAGCATAATATGAAAATGGCTCTTGAATCTGGTTTCTGTCTCTACCAGTATTATGATGCTATAGTTCATATTTGCATAAGGTGCCCCGCAGAACTCCAATAGGGCTCGTGTTCAAAGTAAGCTTGACTCTGGTGGGGGACAGGCTGGAATTGCATCTATATCCGCCTCTATATTTGGGTGACTCGTAATAGCGAGCAAAGAGAGGGAACTAGTTGAGACAAAAATGCCAGCGACAGTCTATGACTATATTTTTCTAGTTATCGCTCTCAAAGTTACAAGAGACATCATAAGTCCTTCCCTAACTCTCCAAAGCTCCTATTATGACTATAGGGCGCCTCGAGACTCTGCCAATAGAGATATACCGCATTATTATTGACCTCATCACGTCCTGGACCGTCAAAATTCATCTTGTGCTAGCAAATGGCTGAGAGATGCGTGCTTGCAGGTCGCTTTCTGCAATGTCGAGTTTTCGTTCTTAGAGGCCAGATTAGATTGGCTCGAGAGTCTCGTGAAGTCGGGTACTCACCCGTTAGTGAGAAGCAACTCTTACATTTCACCTAACATACCTACCCCTCGGCACAGCCGCATCCTTAAATGATAACATCTTCCAATAATTGCTTACCACGTCTCGTATCTATCATTTCGCCAGTCCATCGCGGACGTATCCTATTATATAGTCATATATTTCTATTCAATCCCACTCCATCCACACAAGTCAGAATGTGGAAGTTAGAAATAATCATGGAAGAATATCCGTCCGTAAATAGTACGCGCCCTCCTATGTTAATAGGTTGCCACAAACCATGTACTCGGTTTGCCGTTGGTGGATCTTATAATTTCCTAATACTTCTCTTTGACAGGGCCAATTACAATATGACGGGAGTAGTTTCGGTCATTACAAGCTTGTCGTTAGAATAGGTTAAATGCATTTAACCAGTTGCAGGGAGTAACAGTTCATGTAGAACCTGGGGCAATATAAACATCAGGCTAAATTCAAACGGCAGCGACAGGGTTGTAGTTTGTTGAAGTAGTGCAATGGTAGCCAGGATTTCGAATGCTTGGTAGCTGGAATAAAGCTGGCTATTATTGGTCGGGGGATATGGTAGAATTATTGAGAACTTAAGAAAATATCGAGTTTTTCGATGGTTTTGATTTAAACATCAGCTCTGCAAAGCATAGATAACCGTAATTATCAAATTGATGATTGATAAGAGACATTATTGTAGCAATGAAGATGCCCGCGGCTTGCTAAAATGAAAAGGGGGGTAGCCACTATGTTGGATAGTAAACACTGAATCTTAGTAACCATCGTAAACTTTTTAGGCGATACATATGCCATAGAAGATCCCCCCAGTTAAATAAATGCAAAGGCTAATATTGTAACTTATGAAGGCATAGTGTCTCCATGTACCGAATTGAAGCCCCCATACAAACAGCATACTATCCTTTCAGAACCAACCCCTCTTATTTTCACTTCGACAGGCACTATGCTACTAGGATTTTGAGCCCGACCTAAACGCTCTTTTACCCTAGATTCCGTCATTGCAAGCATACATGTGGCCCTTGTGAAGAACAAATGTGACTAACCAGAAGCCCCAGTCGTGCAAGTAATTCCTGGATCCCCATCGATATTAGCACAATAATTCACCGTATCACCACTCGGATTCACTACAGCCCAGTCACTAAAGTGAAGGTCGCAGACCATAGACGGCGAGCAGTTAATATTTGCGACCGCCGGCGCCTGCTTGGAATTTGTTGTTCCCGTGAAATCCTTGAAGTAAATCCCAGACAAAGTTGCCAGGCTGGGATTGGCATCACAATCTGCAGCGTCGCTACCATAGCAGCTTTGTATTTGTGCACCGTAGTCGCAGCCCTGAACATCGACTCCGTCCCAGGTGACGTTTGAAACGGTAGATGTACCGTGTGTGGAGCCACCAGGGTAAACCTTAATTCCAGCTGCCTTGCCACAGTTGGTCATGGTGGCGCGCGTAACGTAGACATTCTTGGCATAGTCGTCGTTGTCTTTGCCTAGAGATCCAACAACAAGACCATGGTTGGTACCTTCGCAGGTGATCCCATCGACAGTGACATAGTTGCAACCGCTCTTGAAGGCAATGCAATCGTCCTGGTTGCTGACAACGACGTCTTGGATGAGAGTATAAGTACTCTCGCCAATATCGAAGCCATCAGTGTTCTTCGGGAGGTTGGTGGATTTAGAAGCTGCAGTCATGGTCAAGCTGGCGTATGTAACATCTTGGACACCCCCCTTCTGGCCTATAAAGGCATTTGGGGGATTGTGGACCTTGAAGCCGGAAAAGGTGAGCTTTGATCCACCGACAACATAGATGACAGTAGGTCGTGCAAAGGTTTCGGTAGCCCAGCGGTCGTAGGCAGCCTGTCCATTCCCATTGATTACGCCAGTGCCGGTCAAAGATCGAAATGTGACTCCAGCAATATTTTTAAAATAAATGATGGCCGGCTGAGTGGACCAATAGGTAGTATCTGTGGAAGACTTGAGTGTCCCTTCGAGCTGAAAGTCGCAGTTGACACATCCAGTGAAGTCTAGCATGGTGCGGAGGCTGTACGTCTTTCCCGCCGGAATGACAATAGTTCCTCCATTTCCACAGGATGCAATTGCGGCAGTGATGGCTGGTGTGTCGTCTTGCTGGGTATCTCCAAGGCTGGCTGGGGTACAGGTGGCACGTTTTGCGAGTGATACTCGGTCTGGCGTGGTATCCCCGGCGGGAGAGGCAATGGCCCCATTCAAAGCAAGAAGTACACCGAGGGCTGAGGTGAGCCTGACCATGATGTATGGGTTATTTTGGTTTGTCAGTCAATTATCTGGGGAGTAGATAAACCTTTGAACTATAGCTTCTTGACGTGATTCCTAAAGTCAAGCCAAATGCTCTATATATACAATTGAATGGAACTCAGGTATGCCTTATTGCAACAGGTCATTCACAATTCAAAAATGGATAAAAAAGAAGCATTGAATATAACTAAAACAACGGGGAATGCTTCAATGCTTGAAATTAGAAATTAGAATAAATCCTTGGTGGAATATAAGATATGAGAATTATGTATGACACCATGGCGTAAAGAAGGGGTATTCCTTGGTCGAATATAAACATATGAGAATTATGAACGCCATCGTCCGCTGCCGGTAATGGTTTTTAGCCATAGTGTGAAGATAGAACATGTCAAAATAGAACCTCTACACTGCACAAGTGGCAAGAAGTTTCCCCACATCTGCACTTCCCCACTTCCCCAGAAGTATCACGGTTAAATATATAGTTACATTGCATTGCAGGGCTGCTTTTATCCGCCCCGCGAACCGGGTAGTAATTAGATGCTTATTTCCCCCCTGCACGGCTCTTATTACATTTAACCGGTAGCGATGAGTGTAATGATGTTAAGAATGGCTATTGCCAACGGAAACTTTGTTTCATTTGTTCCACAGAGAGCAAGGTTTCTATGCTGCTACGGAAATTTTTGCTTCTATTGCTCCGTTGTAGGTATGGCGAATGGCTGCTGTCGACGGAATTTTTTATTCACTTGCTGCGTCAGGTCTTGATATTAGCCGGCAATGAGAGAACGACGAAATGGCCCATTTACGCAGGTCAAAGCAGCCATAATGTTAGAATTTACGGCCCCAATTGTTAGAAATATTGCCATATCCTTTAGTACTTGATCATCGTTCTAAATCCGAATAGCTCGTATAGCATATCAGCGATCCACCACAAAGATACTTGTCCAAGCGTCTATCATGCATCTCTCTTTATCCACCTTGGCCTCCGGGCTCCTGTATCTAAGTTCAATCGCAAGCGCCTTACCTGATCTCCGCCTGGCTAAAAGGGATTCCCGAACCACCTCTCCTAGCGGATGCTTGACTGTCGGCAGTGGTGGAACCTATTCCACCATCAGCGCTGCTCTTACCGCTCTTGGTACTGGGAGCAGCACCTCAAGCGCCTGCATCTTCATCTATTCCGGCACCTACGACAGTACGGATTAGGTGTATATTAACTACCAAGGGGCCTTAACCCTCTATGGTTACACCACAAAGTTGGCCCCCGCTCCACCCTCCCCGCCCCTTTTTCGTCCCGACCCCCTTTCCGTTCCGGCTCCCTTTCCATTGCTAACATCCATCCCCCCAGCACCGGCGCCCAAAAATACAACACCGTAACATTCACCCGCACCATCAACTCCGCCACAGCAGGCAGCCTCGACGCCGCCTCCACCTTCAACATCGTTAGCTCCAACTTCGCCGCCTACAACATCAACTTCAAGAACCTCTACGGCAAAGGCGCCCAAGCCGTAGCCGTAACCGCCAATGGCGACAAGCAGGGCTACTACGCGTGCGGCTTCTACGGCTACCAGGACACCCTCTACGCCAAGAGCGGGAAGCAGTATTACTCCAACTGCTACGTCGAGGGGGCGGTGGATTATATCTTTGGTAATGCTGCGGCGTGGTTCGGGGAGTGCACTATTGCGAGTAATGGGGATGGGTATATCGTTGCTAGTTCGAGGGATACCGCTGATGATACGACTTGGTTCGTTATTGATTCCAGTCTTGTAAGTAAACCGCCCAAACTGCCCCTTGCTCTCCGGCGAGGATGATAGAGCAGAGAAGTACAGCAGCTAATTCGGTCTTCATAGGTCAAAGCCGTAGATGGATACACAGGAGTTGTCTACCTCGGCCGCCCATGGCATGATTTCGCCAGAGTGATCTACGAACTCAGCGAGCTTACCTCAGTGGTGAGGAGTGACGGCTGGCTCTGCTCAACTACGAATCCGTAAGTGATCATCCCCATCCCCAATCCCCAGCCGAGAAGAAAGCTAATCCGGATCCAAATCCAGTGAGTTCCGTGAATTCTCCAACACAGGAGATAGCTCTGATACATCAGCGAGAAACTGTAAGTAACATCAATCCACCCCTCCTATTCTCCGCTCCCGCTTCCCCCTTGTCCCCAACAC
The DNA here is from genome assembly GCA_001630605.1 of Pseudogymnoascus pannorum. NCBI lineage: Eukaryota > Fungi > Ascomycota > Leotiomycetes > Thelebolales > Thelebolaceae > Pseudogymnoascus > Pseudogymnoascus pannorum. The sequence goes on from LNAS01000109.1 coordinate 27,540, forward strand.
ACATTAATAAAACGAAACCCCAAATCGTGTACTTTCAATACACGACTTATAATAGCTAACCCCCATATCCTAACAGGCCTCACCACACCCACCAGCGCCAAGGTATCAAAGGAGACCCTCTTCGGCAGCGATTGGAAGGATTGGGTTGATACGAGTTATTAGGGTGATACGGACACGATACTGGTTTACTGCTACTTAACTACTATGGCGTAGCTGGGCTGTAGAATATTTGACTGTGGATGGTATGCATCTGCGAGCCATTTTTAGCTACTTTAGTGGATGATAGTAGAACTACGGCCTACAGTGGACGTTGGAGAGGAGGCCTCCTATTCTTTAATTAAGAAACTCTAAAACTTCAAAACTTTAAAACTTTAAAACTCAAACCCCAAACCCCAAACCTTTTATTTCCAGATATAGATATCCTCCTCCCTAAAACCCCATGCAGCTGTATCTCTATCTTTCTATATATATCTGTCTCCTCTCTCTCGGTCTTTCTATCTCTCTGGATGAATATTTCTTTGTTTTAAGGGGGGCATAGGAGGAAGAGAGAGAGAGAGACAGAGTCTCACTTCCAAAACCACAAACTCCCCCGCTGAAACCCCAAAGCAAAGCTTTTAAATTTTTTTAAAAAAAACCCAAAGATAATAATAAAATATACCAATATATTCCGTCATTATCATAATTTTTTTTTATATATCCCTAACCCATATTTTCCCACCCTCCCTATAATAAATAAACCCTATAAAATTATATCCCCCATTTCAACTCTCAGCTCTCATACG
>LNAS01000111.1:0-30984 GCA_001630605.1 Pseudogymnoascus pannorum
GATGCTTTCTTGGGTGTGGAATTTTAGGGTGGCCCGGTCGGGGGGGTGGCCCGGTCGTGGGTGTGGGACGTTACTCCAACCTCGAGCGAAGCGAGAAGTTGGTTCCGACGATTAACTAAATAAGGAAATAGTATAGCTACTCTTATATTTTTAGAATATAGCACTTACTCTCTTGCTCTTGCTTGGACTCTTACTCTTACTTACAATCTTACTCGTAGAGATATATACCTTAGGTATATACTTATATATCTTCTTATAGCTTGCTTATATGCTTGCCTATATACCTGCTTATATACCTACTTATACGTGGATCTGTACGATGAGTATGACTGGGGGATGTTGATCTTGATTGCATCATGCCGGATCCCAAGCCTAAGGAAACAAGTGAGCGAGGAGATTCCAACACTAGGGAGTTATCTAAGGGGCTTGATTTGGCAGTGGGGCAGGGTACCCGGAGAGAGTGAATCGTTGAAGAGTCCAAGTGTAGCATAGAGCTTAAAGGATTGCGGAGGTCAAAGAGCTTATTAAGCGGGAGTATCAGGCTCCGTCTACCTATATGACGGCGAAGTGAGTTTCTGAAGAGGGTATGACATAATACTATTATTAAAGCAAAATGCTACATGCTTCAACTATCACCCAAGTTATGAGAAATGGCCTGAATGTCTACAAATTATAGTACTTAGTGCCTAACTCAGGGGCTAAACGATATATTCTACTTCCTATTAAAGGAAGAGAAGCTTAGGGACACAACTTCACTAATAACCATTTGATAATGGAGTTTGTTCATTCCTCTTCTCTAAGAATATATCAAGTAGCTCGCTCGGTGCTTCTTGACGATAGCCCTGCGGATTATTCTTTGTCCAAAACCACAGATGATCACAAGCCTCCTTTAGGGTTCTCTTTCCCTTCCAACCAATCTCCTTGTTCACTCGCCTGGGATTTGAGGTCCTGCAACTAAGCTGTTTAATATATCCAAGGAGAGTTTAAGGTCAGATAACTTACTGCTTAATCCACTACCCAGTGGTACTGAGCCATCCATCAGCATGTTCATGGCCTTCGGCCTGAAGTCTGCACTATAAGTCTTTCTGGGAAATTCCAATGCGCCCTTTAGCCCGCACTTGAGATAATTGGTCCACTTATGGATTTTCGAGTCGATATTGATATCGACTCTATTATATGGGATGTCAAATTCACAGGCGCTGAATTTTTCAGATTCAACATTCGATATGCGGATCTTGAAAGTCTTAGAGGTCGATGCCGAGTCGCTAGGGCAGGAGACAGCAAAGATGGCGTCTGAGGTGATAGCCATTGGCAGGACTGGGTAGAGGGAATAGTCGATGTGTTCGCCAATTATGTTGACACGCCCTGGCGAACGAGATATAAAGGTAGCCGGAGACTTATATGTGGATTTGAAAGTACGGAGAAGATTCTCCCATCGCTGTGTTTGCGCTGATACTGCATCCTGGGTGTACTGTCCCCTAAGGGCGAAGCTATTGGCACTGTAACGGCCATTTTAACAACCATACTCACTCAAAAAGAGAGAAATGAGATTAGATGAGGATGAGGTCCCTCACGTCAGGTCCAAAAGTTCTGGCCGACAATAATACTTATTCTTGAGCTGTTACAAGACCCCTATATTGGCAAGAAAAGCTGTAAAGAGGCAGATAGAAACGGAAAGGGAAATGGAGAGGATGAAATACGAAGTATCCGTAGGTTGGGATTCGTTGTGAACGAGGAGCATAATAGTTCTATCGCAATTGTAACGTCAAAGCGGGCCCTAACCTACTTGAAAACCAATTCAGAGTCGACGCACAGCCCGAGGGAAAAATGTGCGCCTGTGCAAGCGATGCTTGAGAACTCGGATGAATCAGGCATTGGGCTAGAGCGCTGATCGGAGCCGCGGCCACGTATCAATTTCTTAGCCGCCCTCCTGCGCCGGCACCACGTCCCCGAGGCAAGCCTCCTGCCGCTGCTGCAGACGATGCAGGTGGGGGGTCCATCATCCTGACGTTCACCACTCTTTTTCCACCCTTATCGCAATTCCTTTAGTGGTATCTCCACTCCAGGCTGATCTCTCGATCATCTAGGATGGTTGCGGACCGATATCACCTCAACAGGCAAATTACTACTCAATACCGTCAGGGGCACTTGACACCAATCAGCATTTTCGATTGATTATTCTAGCTAATTAGGTACTATGTAGGCGTGCTGGCGATCCTCTTTGAAAACAAATCTCTCTCTAATGAACAGCCACTTCCGCTACATTCAGCCTAGTAGTTCTTGTACGACCTCCCAAGTGTCACACTATTCCAACTATATCGTTCCCGCCACAGTCTCAGACACAATATCCCCGAATACGCTTACCTAAACACAAATGCAACTTTGTGCGCTGCCTCTGTTCAGCGGTTCGAACCACTTCACACGCTCTACATAATCAAAGGGCATCATGGGCACGATTGGGCCGAAACCCGCAGTTGCGGAGATTGTGTGGGTTTGTATTAACATTTTGGTAGTGTGAAACAAGCTGCATATACCCCTCCCACTCCGGAGGAATTAGGTAGTTACGCTTCTGATAGAAGGCTACCCTCGTCTTCCGGAGGCCCTCTGCCTTACGGGTCTCAACTCCCGCCTTGCAGAGCAGTCTCCGGGCCTTGTTTATAGTCTGGCGGGCTATTCGGGCTTCTTTGGCTGCGAGCTTCTGGGCCAGAAGCTCGGCTTTTTCGGCCGTAGCTCGTGAGGTCGCTCTGCCAAGAGCTCACCCCCAAATTGAAGTCGGGCGCGGCTTCTACAAGCTGGCGCAACATGAAAGCCTAGCAACTTCCGGAGTGGGAATAGTAAAATGCTACACGTGCATTGGACCATCTGTAAGAACAAGCCTCCAAAGCATTGTCTGGAACCTGCATATTCTCCTGGAACAAGAGTCCATTGTACGCAACAGGGTGCAATAGCCCGTGTGTTCCCAACTGTAGCAAACAGCATCCTATTGCCCATCCTGAAGCGTCTGTTTCAATTACGAACGGACGGTGGAAATCGGGTCGCGTAAGGATAGGTTTGTGTAAGGGTCGTAAACCTAAGGGTCTCACGGGAGCCCAGGGAACCAGGTCAGGAGGCAGGAAAGGGGGTTCGTATTCTGTAAGCTCAATAGGTCTACGTAGATACAGCGACTATTGACTGGAGGCCTCCTTCCTCGTCCTCCAGCCCCTTTTATCTAGGAACCCGTGGTGCCCTCAATTACCGAGCGGCTCCACAATAGGGCACCCCCGGGGGGTGGGCGCGCACGTGATGACCCCTCACGTGCCAGCCTTACAGTTTGTTCGAAAGTGCTTTCTTTAGTAGTTCGAACGAAAGCTGGCACTTTGCTGTCCACGTAATAGGGCGGTTCTTCCGTTTCCGTTTCTCTAGATCCTCTTCCTTTAGCAGGTCGCTAAATGGCGCTGCTATCGTGTCGAAGTTTCGTACGAAGCGTCTATAATATTAAGCAAGGCCTAAGAGCTGTCGAACTTCATGTATGTTCGAAGGCGTAGGCCACTCCTCCACAAGCTTTGTCTTTAAAACAGCCGTTCGGAGCTGTCCTTGTCCTACAATGTGTCCGCAAAACTCGACTGTCTCTGCTCCCACAATGAATTTGCTTGGCTTTGCGTATAACTTGTTCGTACGAAGACTCTCGAGAACTAAGGATAGGTGCTCCTTATGTTCTTGATCCGAATTTGAGAATATGATAATATTGTCTAGATACACCATAGCGAATTTGTCTAAATATGGTTGTAGTCTCAACTGTAACTTGTGCTTCCACTTACGGTCCTTTACCGTTACTTCCGAATGAGCCCAATTTATCGTTGGGTTTGCTGATCGAAACCATGTTAATGGTAAGATGACATCGTAGCTTGGTATATTAATAACTACTGCGCTCATTGATATAGCGTAGGCGCCGATTCGTACGAACAGTTGGACTGATTCGTTCGAGACCATAGCACCTCCATCTGGTAAATTAACTCTCGTAGTGTGCCCTTTCCTTATTCCTCATATCTTCTCTGCAACTCTTCGAGCAACGTAGACTTGATCAAGAAGCATTTGCAAGGTTTGAGATGGGCCCTGTAGGGTCTCTCCAGTCACAACCATCATACTTCCGATCGAATTTAATGAGCCTAGACATTCGTTCAAAGGTGCTTCACTATCCTCTCTTTGCGTGTCGTTCTCTTTCGGGGGATATTCGTACGGAATAGAGGCCTCTTGTAATGCATCGCCTAGCTAGCCCTCGAGGTCTAGGGATGCTATTAGTTTTCCGAGTCCCTATTTTGCTTTCCGTTCGAATTGCCTTTCCGCCCTAAGTCCTTCGTACGAAGGCAATTTCGTGAGATGTGCTCCTTGCTGTTGCTCTTAAAGCAAGCTTTGTTTTCTATACACCATCTCTTGTGGCCCTTTGGGTCTGTCTTCGCATTCGGAATATCGCTCCCCACCCCATAGTTTTGGCCTCGGGTTTCGTTCGGAGCTGCCTTCTGCAACTGTCGCACTCTATATAGAGCTCGATCGACGTCGTCTGCTTTCTTAATATAGGTATCAAGATCGCGAATGTCTCCATAGTTCGTTCTCTTCCATTATCGCTGGGATGTCCGTTCGAAATCCTGTCTGGAATCTTCGGAGGATCTCATAGTCTGAGGGAATAGGGTCGAGGAATAGGACTTGGGGCTTTAGGGAGTTGGCGAAGTCCCGTACGAAGCTAGTTTGTCTTAGAGCTTCGTACTTCTCGCGCCGTCTTTCGATCGAATGGATGTACATACTGCGATGATGAAATATCTATACCTATTGCTCGTATTTAAAGGAGCCTCCTTCTTTTAAATATATACGATGTAGGAGACCCCAAGAGTCTTGCGCCGGTCAGCGCCGAGCCAATTGTGATCATGGTATTGCACCTGTGGTCTCTTGGAGCCTGGTGAGATTTCATTGGCAGCTTCTCGCTATTTGTGACATTCTGTTTCCTGGCACGGCCAAGTTTTGCATATGGACACTGGACTGGAATTGCGTCTGTTCCGTGAGTATTGCTTGACTCATGGGCCGTCCGTTGTTCCAGAACACTATGAGTCAGAGCAGCGCCAGGCCTGCATACAAATGACAATGGCTCAGGGGATGAACTGGCTATTTGAGAAATATTATCGTTCAACTCTCTCCACGACCGAAATGAAGGGTAGCAGGTAGATCGGGACAATGTTTGACAGGCGATGCTTACGATATTGGTGCTGTTTGATGTTTCCGAGCTTCGAGTTGCTCGCCAGCGTCAGCATATTAACTTCTTGTCACCCGAAGCATATTTTACTCGTGCCGAATTTTGACGCGTCCCACGCGTCGTGTACACAGAGTACAATTAGGATATGTCATGTTTCTGGAGTTACTGTCGCGATTGCACGTGCTATAATCTATTGTGGGTGCTAAATCTCAGCGTCGCTAAACCTATAATCGTTAGGGGAAGCTGCCAATCGCTCGATTGGGTGAGGAGCAGCTACGTCGTGTTATTTCCTAACCTGTGACAATTTCCCAACCGCCACCGCCACAGTTGATAAAGCCCATCAATCAGAAAACAGCCGCCAGTGACTTCTGTTGGCAGCCCAACCTATCACAAAACGGATCATCCAGATGCAGGATCACAATACTATTTCGACACGAGGAGTTTGGAAGAAATCTTTAGAATGCAGGGGGGGTGTTCCCAGTATTCAACGGCCCTGTGTTCGTGTCCATTCTCCACGGCAGTCTGGGCCTACAATACGGAGCTGCCGCCTCCACAATTTCCTACGATTGTTTCCCCGTACAGAGTACCCTAGTTTTACCCTTGCCTCCCACGTTCCCAGGGGATCAATGCAACAACGTCCCATGGTAATCACGTTGAGCTAAAAAGCTTAGCGCGTATTACCCCGCACTTTACCGAGCAAAAGTTTCCTGGCATTCGGTCATCCATGATGTGACAATCCCTATCACCTTCACTCTCCATCCAACCTAGCTACTGCAGCTTCTCCGAGGACTCACTTCACTGTTTCAATTTATTTGGCTTTTGAGCTTAATCTAAACAATTTTTGTCCCCATTTCATGTTTACACAAGTGCTCCCACAAATTCCTGTACAGGAGAGAAGTACAGGAATCTTGCCCCTATGAAGACACTCCGGAAACCCATGTCATCCAGGTCGCGAGCAGCGCATGCAGTAAGATTATCTTGATTTATATACGTCTTATGGGCTGTTACTGAATACCTTGTTACTATAACTACCTAGATGCTGACTATAGCGTATTTTAGTGTGACGTTTGCAGAAGAAGAAAAATTAGGTGTGATGGAGGACAGCCTTGTGCTACATGCTTGTCTTCAGAACAAGACTGTAACTACGGTGTAGAGGCAGGTCCGTAAGTAATTGAGAAATGATATGATCGATGACTTGCTCACGAAAATGAAGGAAGGGGAAGACCGATTTGATCCTGGATGGAGTATTACGCATGGAGAGGCACCTTGAGGAGATGAGTGCTATTATTGTGAGCTCTCTGTTGCAGGCAACCCTACGAGGTGGCAGGTAACGGGTAATTGCTGTCGCTAACCCTTGGATCAGGCTTCGAACGTGAGCTCCCTCAGCTATCGCATACCAACAGAGCCAGAAACTTCACCTCAAGTAACGCACTCTCTTGAACTGGCTGAACGATCCTCACATCATCATTCTCAGCCAGGAGACGATCCACAGCATGTGCACAACGCTATACTCTCATGTCTTCATACCTCTACCACCGAGTCGGTTCTTGGCTGGCCACATTTTGATGTCTTTCCCTTAATAAGACAGAATTATATTCCAATCTTTCAACTTGAGAGGTCTCGATCATCCCTGGCAACTATGGCGTCTGCGACAGTTCCATATCTCTGTGCAGATGAGGTACGAAGGGTCATTGAGGCATTTCAATCATCTGTAAATTTCTTCTACCCAACAATGTTAAAGAGCAAACTCTGTGAGATTCAAAGTCGAGTCATCTCAGGGAACTTGGACGACAGTGTTTCTTCTTGCATCTCTTTAGTCGTCATGGCTCTAGGCTGTGCAAGCCAGGTTGTTAGTCTGCTTTTTAATGTTTCAGTCTTGACTGAACATTCTCTCAAGTACCAACAGTCTCAACGAAGATTAGCCGAGGTTTACTTTGATGGAGTACTAAAGAGATTGCATAATATTCAATTAGAGATTTCAGCAGAGTCAACGCAGTGCCTCTTCTTTATTGCGTTAGTTTGCTATTGCTTCCCAAATAGAGACCTTGTTGACATCTATAGCTTATACTTTGCGTATCTCCAAAGACCACTACAAGCCTGGTCATACATCAACACGACAGCCACAAGATGCCGGCTCTTATTATCTTATGGCTCTTCTAATTCACCCGACGACAACGAATGCCTTAGAAGAATTTTCTGGTCCTGCTACATTCTTGAAAGGTATTACTCCAGCCTAAATACTACCATTCTTAATATCTGTGGATAAACTAACTGGTAAATGCTAGCGACTACCTTGCAGAGCTTGCAGCTATACCCGAAAGCGGTATCGCCTCCATAGAATCCACGGTTCCTCTCCCAGGTCAATATAATACCCACACCAGCGACATTGTCTATGCGTCCAATAACCCCTTATCGGCCCCGTCTCTTCTTCCCGCAGCTCTTTCTAGGTCCGACGATCAAGATCTCTCCTCTCTCTATTTTTTAGCCTGCATCTCAATGCGTCGACTACTCAACCGAGTTCATGACATGCTATATGCACCTATAGTCGGAGTTTCTACATCTCCGTCGCGTTTTCCCACCATAGTTTCGGAATTATCTCACCAGCTCGACGAATGGCGCGAATTACTTCCTGAACCATTCAAGTTCTCCATAGACACCGAACCGACCCAGACCCAACACGGTGGCTTTTTGCGACAGAGATATCTAACCTGCCGAAGCGTCATTTATAGACCATACCTAACTTGGGTACTCGAGAACTGGAATAACGATGTGAGTTGGGAGAATGGCGACATGAGCCAAGAACTCCTTAGTAAAAGCGAGATATGCCTCAAGGCTTGTATTTTGCATATCCAGAATTTGCGTGGATATGTTCATACCATCATGATTGATATGTGGATCTGTAGCATGAGCATGACTGGCGGAATGTTGATTTTGTCTGCGTCTTGTCGGATTCCAAACCTACGTGACCAAGTGAGCGACGAGCTACTCACGCTTGGGAGCCATCTAAGGGGCCTATTTCAGCTATGGAGTAGAGTACCCGGGGATAGTGAAGCGGTGAGGAGCCCGAGCATAGCACAGAGTTTGAGGATGATAGGAGAGATTGAGGATTTCATGAAACAGGAGTATCAGGGCCGGTCAACTTCTCACGAGATGGGCAGGAATTATTAAAAAGCGCCCGTTGATAATATAGAAACTGCCAAAGAGAAGCTTATTTCTCGTCGCATCTTCTGCAGAGTTTCTGTGTATTGATCATATTATAGGAACGTACTTAATCAAGATTCCTAACTTATACAATCGGGTAATGTCATCTACTCCAGTCTCGGACCGAGGTGCGAGGCCGTAGATTGAATTATACAATATGTCCAACTTCTGCTGTTCGTGCAGAGGTGCCGTAACACCATACTGTAGTACGTTGAATATTGAGATCAATAGGAGTAATATATTGATATTTGACGGACTGGCAGAGTTTTCACTGCCTATTACTTAATATGTTAGTAAGATACGCTATATACGCCCTAATACGGCCGTATCATACAGCCGTATTGAGTTTTGTAGTGCTATACGCAATACGCCACTACGCTCAGAAATATCGTAGTGCGTATACGCAGTGCGATACGCCAATACGCTGATACTATTGACAGCTCTGAAACGGGGGTTAAGAGACGAGCCCAGTGTCCGAAATGCGGCGAGACTCGACCAGAAAATGATAATTGGACTCTGACGGAGAAAATGTTAGCTTTGGAGGGACTTGTTGATGACTCAGAGATGTGAACAGCAGGTTTTTATGGAGGTGCTGCTTGAATACGCGGCATGAAGATATATATCCCATATATTCGCTACCAAGTCTTATTTGCCGTACATAGACGCTGGGTCATGCTCACACGTCATGTGATATTAATTCGATGCCTGTTGGAGCCTGATTGTGCCTGATTTCGAGAATCTCGGTCACTTGATCGGGCCGACCCGAGTGGAGAAACGTTCCGCCGCCCAGTCAAACCAACTCCTGATCATCTCGTGTTGCATTTTCATAGAGATGAACGTCTCTTTTGCCATCTTCTGCCATGATAAGTTATTCGTGAAAAATCACCAGGTGACAGGAGAGTTGTTGTGAATAAAGTGAAAACTGCGACGGGAATTGGTATCTTTTTGGTAGTCGAGGTGATCTGAAGAATGGAAGGAGGGATGGTATGCGGATCACCAGCTCTTTATTATCATTTTACGAGTGGTGGTATAACTGCGTTCAGGATAGCTTAGTTTTGCGGAGTAGGAGGCGCGGAGTCTCCTCGTGGGAAAAATTTAGAGCGAGGGATATTGAAGGCCAAACATGGGAGACCTGCTCGGGCCGGTGCGGAATGCTGTGGACCAGTGACAGGCCAAGTCTTTTTTTCTCGGTGCCGCCTTACCCGAGAAGAGAGTGGGACTGGCTTGGCGGGTAGGCGTGGGGTACAGGGCTAGAACCAGGGGAGCTGCAGCAGGGGTAAGCTACTAGCTAATGACAGTAGGGCTCTAGTAGAACCACCACAGAGACAGCGCGCCAGAGAAAAAAAAAAAAACCAAGACAGGTTTAGAGATCGCAGTAGAACGGGCCGACAAAAAAAATTATGCATTCATGGCAACTAATTTGAAGGGGATGGTAATGCAGAATCAAGCTTTTTGTAGCGCCCTTTGTTTACTTGCCAGCGCCAGGCCAGAATATTCAGGCTACAACGCGCCCCTGTATTTCTTTAGGTCTCTAACTAGTATCCGTAATATCTTTGGTTCATGACTGTTATCGTGCCTCATAATGTTTGTAGCTTCTAAGGTGAAATTTGGCATTGCAACGGTTTTTGCATGGTAATTATTTTGTTTCTTATATCCCTCCGCTGCCGCGCAGAGAGACAGTGTTGAAATATGGTTTAAGCGATAACTGATGGGCACATTTTAATAATTCCTGGTCATCTCCCGAGAATCCGTTCGAGCCTGATACTCCTGCTTAATAAAATCCTCAACCTCTCTGATCATCCTCAAGCTTTGCGCGACGCTTGGGCTTCTTGACGAATCATTCTCCTCAGGCACCCTGCTCCATTGCTGGAACAAACCCCTTAAATGACTCCCAAGAGTCAACTCTTCACTTACTTGGTCCCGTAGACCTGGAATCCGACATGATACAGCCAAGATCAACATCCCACCAGTCATGCTCATGGTACATATCCACATATCGATCATGATGGTGTGCACATAACCCCGCAGGTTCTGGATATGTAGGATGCAAGCCTGGAGACATATCCCACATTTGCTGAGAATCTCTTGGCTCACTGCGCCGTTTTCCCAACTGGCGCCGCTATTCCAGTTTTCGAGTACCCATGTCAGGTAAGGCCTATATATGACGCTCCGGCAGGTCAAATATCGCTGTCGCAAGAAGCCGCCGTGTTGGGTCTGGGTCGGTTCGGTATCTAGAGAGAACTTAAAGGCTCAGGAAGTAAATCGCGCCATTCGTTGAGCTGATGCGATAGTCCCAAGACCACGGTGGGGAAGCGCGACAGAGATGGGGAGACCCCAGTCGTGGCTGCATACAGCATGTCATGGACTCGGTTGATATTCCGCATCTGGTGTTGTTCCAGGGAAAATGTGCACGTGAGAATGCTTCGGCCCATAACGGACCGTGAGAGTTTGTCCTGCTAAGACCGCTCTTCCCCATCGGAAACGGAAGCTGGTTCCCCGAGCGAGGATCACGAAACCAACAGAGCTTCTCTACGCCAAACCATAGAGTTTGAGAAGAAGCTAGAACGGTAATAAGGAGCCATTTACGTTATTTCCATGTAGAGCACAATTGCGTTCGCTATCACGGATATCGCGGGTTTATAGCTTCCTTTTATAGCTTCCTCCGTGCCTTCTCCACACTTATTCTCTTCAAATAGACCTGAGGTCTTGAATTCTTTCCTACTTTCCATTGCTAATCCAAATAAAAAATTTGGTGCCTCGTCAAGAAAAATGCCTTCCCTGGGATCAAATTTTGTGCTTTCCACAGGCCAAGGGGAATTGCCCGATTACGGCAATGAGCTCGTCTTCCAACGGAACAGACTCCCAGCCCGAGCATATCACATTCCCGCAACGTCGCTTCTCCTTAATGGGACGTGGGACTTTCAATACGCCACTAATCCACTGGAGGCGCCGGAGCCTGGAAATCACGAGTCGAGAGTAAGCAGTGACATAGAGAGCGCTCTTGAGAGCACCACTTTGGACACTCCGGACCATTCGATTCAGGATAGTGAATCAAGCCTCGAAGCAACAGACCTTGAGTGGACTAAAATCAACGTGCCCGGACATTGGCAGCTCCAGGGACATGGCAGGCCTCAGTACACGAATGTGATATATCCGTTCCCGGTGTGCCCGCCGCATGTGCCCACAGAAAACCCGACAGGCACATACCGCCGTACTTTCTCTGTGCCACCAGCTTGGGACGAATCTTCCCAGTTGAGACTCCGATTTGAAGGCGTAGACAGCAGCTTTCATGTCTGGGTCAATGGATATCCCGTCGGCTACCACCAAGGGTCGCGGAATCCGAGCGAATTCGACGTTACTGCTTTCGTGACGAGGGATTCCATCAATGAGGTCTTCGTGCGGGTTTATCAGTGGTGCGACGGGAGTTATATTGAAGACCAAGATCAATGGTGGTTATCAGGTATGAGCTCTTGGTAGCTGAATCTTCCACGTGATTCGATGCTAATTTTTGACGTAGGAATATACAGAGACGTATACCTACTTGCGTTTCCTGGAGAGGCTCGCATTGAGGATTTCTTCGTGAAGACTATCCTTGACGAGCGGTATAAGGACGCAACGTTGGCGGTATCGCTAGATCTGGCGCTGACTGTTGATGTCGAAGTCTCTTTGACGCTCAGAGACTCTGCTCAGGGCAACCAGACGGCGAAATCGGAGACATTTTCCGTCCAGGCAGACAAGACAAAAATTGATTTATCTCTTCACGTTCCTGCACCAAGAAAGTGGACTGCTGAGACTCCCACGTTATATGGCCTTGAGATCACCCTCCGCTCAAAAGCTCTAGACAAGACTCTACAAACAATTTCGCACAACGTCGGCTTCAGGTCTGTAGAACTCAAAGATGGTCTAATGTGTGTTAATGGATCGCCTATCCTTCTACGTGGTGTGAACCGACATGACCACCATCCTCACCATGGTCGGGCCGTTCCGTTATCATTCATAAAGAAGGACCTTCTTCTAATGAAACAATACAACGTCAATGCACTTCGCTGTGCTCATTATCCCTCCCATCCACGACTATACGAGCTTTGCGATGAGCTTGGTTTCTGGGTTATGGACGAAGCAGATCTTGAGTGCCATGGTTTCTACGATGCTATTGCTCGGCCACTTAACATCCCAGAGGCTATGGACTACGAGGAACGCAAGAAGCTTGCGTTCCCTCAAGCCGCTGCATTCACATCGGATAATGATGCGTGGAAAGACCAGTACGTCGATCGTATGGAACAGGTTCTGCATCGAGACAAGAACCACGCATCTATCATTATCTGGTCTCTAGGGAATGAAGCGTTTTACGGAAAGAATCACCAAGTCATGTACGATTATGCCAAACGTGTCGATCCAGGCCGCCTTGTCCATTATGAGGGTGACGCAGATGCCCAGAGTGCCGATATGTTTTCATACATGTATCCTTCGGTGGAAACGCTAGTTAATCTATCGAAAACGGCTGGCGTGGACGGCGATAAGTTTGAGAAACCAATGATTCTCTGCGAGTATGCCCATGCGATGGGCAATGGGCCAGGAGGCCTTGAAGACTACCAGGAAGCTTTCAGAGACCACAAGAGGCTCCAGGGTGGATATATATGGGAGTGGGCCAATCATGGTTTATGGACAGGGTCCGACTCAGAACAAGGTGGATTTTACGCTTACGGAGGTGATTTTGGTGACTCTCCAAACGATAATACATTTGTCATGGACGGGTTGTGTTTCAGCGACCATACGCCTACTCCTGGGTTGGTAGAGTTCAAGAAAGTTATAGAGCCAGTTAGGGCTTCTGTGAGCGACGAGGACCTCATCATTGAGAACGGCTACGACTTTGTTGATCTAAAGCATTTGGCCGCCGTATACAAGTTGGAATCTTTGACCGACAGGTAAGTCTCAAGAGACTCGGATCGGTTTCTTCAAATCTAACAATATTGTAGTGCTCAAACAGGATCATCTGGCGAGCTGCCTCTTCCCGACGTCAAGCCTGGCGAAACGGCTACAGTGCGACTTCCCCAGGATATTCTTGACTACCTGAAAGCGTCAGGCGGGTGGTTAACGGTGAGTTTCCGCCTTCGAGCCTCGACATCTTGGGCCGATGCTGGCCACGAAATAGCCTGGTTCCAGCACCGCCTTACCCAGACCGATTCTCCCACAGCTTCCGTACCTCAATATCCGGCCTCTCAGTCCAGCGCTCTCCAACTCCGCAGTTCAAAGGTTGAATATTCCGTCGGAAATTCCGACTTCGACATTAGATTCTGCCGCGCACGCGGGTCCATAACATCCTGGACTGTGGGAGGCGTCCCACTCCTTGCCCTCGACCCGGAGACCCGAGCAGCTATTATACCAGGATTCTGGCGCAGTCCAACTGATAATGATCGTCCCAAAGACTACCTATACTGGACGCACTATGGCCTTGATACGCTCACTTCTCAGTTGCGCGATTTCACCATCGAGAGTGTCGATGCATCCACAGTCCAGCTAAAGATCAAAACTTACATTTCTCCTCCCATTCTCGGCTGGGGATTCGACTGTACTCTGACATATACGATTTCTTCATCCGGGTCTGTGAGGATAAAAGCGCATATCCTTCCATGCGGGCCATTCCCCGCCTATCTTCCACGTGTTGGTCTTGATGTTCGCCTCGTGAAGAGCCTGGAGAACGCATCTTGGTTTGGACTAGGACCTGGCGAGTCATACGCCGACAAGCGCTCCGCTCAACGAGTTGGGATCTGGGACAAGACGGTCGAGGAACTGCACACCCCTTACGAAGTGCCGCAAGAGAACGGAAACAGGATGGATACCAGATGGGTGAAGATGGCTAGCCATTCGGGCGCGGGTATCCAGGCTTCGAGGGTCTCCGAGGAGGGCGTTGGTATGCTTCAGTGGGCAGCGAGTCGGTACTCTCCAAAGGTGCTCGAAAAAGCAAGACATCCCAGAGATTTGGTGGTTGAGGATGATGGGGCGGTATTGTGGAGAGTTGACGTGGAGGGTGCCGGGGTTGGGTCAGAAGCTTGCGGACCGGGAGTCGCGGAGAGCTCCATGGTCAAGTGTGGGGAGGTCGAGTTCGAGATCGTCCTTGATGGCGTGTTGGCATAAATTGAAAAGAAATTCATCGCCGAGAATTTGCGGGCTATATCTAGACGCTTGAGATAGAAATAAGATTATCGTGCTTGTTCGGATAAATAGGGTTTACTTTTCTTGCATAACAAGGTTCACTCAGACTGTTTTATAAAACACATGTGCGCCTGACCGCAACAGTGGTTTGTATACTTGGTATGTAAAATAAAATAAAAACTCCTCTAATTAGACAAGTGCGTGGTATCTTAGGCTCTATGAAATCACAAACAATTCGCCACCCCGCAACTTCTCAAGCTTTGTGGGTCTCCTTGACCCATTCACGGAACGTGGTAGGCTTGACCGTCTTCGCCAGCTCCTCGAGGTTGGCGCCATAGTCCCGCTCATTGATCCAGCCAAACATAGTGCGCAAATCCTCGACCATCCAGATCATCAATCTCGCTAGCCAGCCATAAGTGATGCCGACCGGCTTTCCTGTCTCCTTCCGGAATATAGCGTCAAGCTCATCGAACGACAAATAGTCGCTAGCAATGCTAAGGGCTGAGTTCCGGATACCCGAGGCGTCAGGACGCAAAAGAGCTTCTGTTGCCCATCGTCCGATATCCTTGGTCGTAGTCACCTGCATTCGCTTTCCTCCCATGTTTTCGCGCCATTCTGCCATGCAACTTTACCAGGGAATCCCCAGATAGCATTGTCGGCGAACCAAGTTGGGCGCAGAATTGTGTAGTTGATGTTCTTGCCTCCTGCACTAGCTGATTGGAGGTGCTTCTCGATTTGGAACTTGTCGGAGAAGGTCTTGCAGTAGGAGGCGTCGCGGTCGCTTGAGTTCTGGACCACCGCGATCGCAGGAGGAGTAGACAAAATATGACAGTCCATTCGTAATGTCAGCGTCGATGGAACCTTTCGCATCGTTCAGTTCTGTCGGTCCATGAGCCTGGGATAGGAACGCGGCAGTCTTGGTGGGATTGACGCCCAGGTCTGACAGCTGCTTGAAGATCGCATCGGGTTGGCCGGGTTCACCTTGCACGAGCTTAACCCCCCGGGTTGTGAGGGCGGCAGCACCGGCGCCGGCTGTATTCCGAGTCAAGACATAAATATCCTTGGCTTGAATTGAAGTAGACTTGTCTGCCAAAAGTGCATTGACGACGGAGCCACCTTGACGGCCAGTTCTGCCAGCGATCAGAAAAGCTGTGGGCGAGGACATGATTGTTACCGTGAATCTGTCGTCGATATGTTGCAAGGTTCGGATAATGGAACTAAGACTCGTCCGAGGCCGCGATTATGGTCGACACCTTGCGACTATCGAGGTGGGTGCGAAGGTAGCCTATGACCGTCGCCATAGTGGCGATGTCAAAATGACAACCTTCTTGCGTGCCATCGGCCCTCCACCAATCGGCAGAAGATTCATTGAAAGGATCGACAGACTCGAATTGCACGTTTCACTTGTCCTTGAAGTGCTTGGCAACGTTTGCCATGTAGATGGCATGCCGCTCCAGGACTGTTGCAGATGAACAAGCCATACAAAGCGGGAACAAGTCTCCATTCGGCAGCCCTGTGCCGTCTAAATATTTGTTCCAAACTGGGCAAGTTTCCAGGCTAACACAATTCCGCATTCCAGCTGGGGCTGGGGGCCCGGGGCCCGTTCCCCACACGCCCCATTGATCATACTCTACGGGTCCCCTGTCTTCTCGGCAACTTCCACACTCGCATCCACGCCCCTAACCACCCCTACTTTCTGGCTCCATGACCAGTCTGCTTGCGGCTTAGCGCGCGTGTTCGTTTTCGGAATGAACGCCCAGCAACTAGAAAGGCTGCGTTTTCACAGTTTGGTCAGGATGACCACACCCAAATTGTCGCCCCCGACCGACTTCCAAAGTCCATCATCACCATGGCACTTGAAGGACGAACCAGCTTTTTCAAGTCGACTACTAACCTCTAGCCATGACATATCCTCGTCGTCTGATCCGGCATCTGAGTCTCTGGATCCCTCAACTCCATCATACTTGACCTGAAGTTATATTGTTTTATGCCTATTGCCGACATGAAACCTCCAAAAAGAGCGCCGGCTAAGGTCGCACCGCCAGTATTGACGGGCCCAGGTATGCACTTTGCGACGAAGGAATATGATATCGTCCCTCCTGACAGGTTCTCGCAGCGAAACTGGCCGAGGTGGCGCGCCTCATATACGAGCTGAATCGGGATCTTGGGAAGATCTGCATGTTACCGCACCGTGAGCAATTGGAAAAAGCTAATGTGCAATCGACATAACTAACAGATATAGAGCGGGATGCAGCTCTCGAACAGTTGAAGGTATACGGACGAGACTCCAAGGATGCGGATCCCATGTTCACAAACGAGGTATGTGTGAGAATCATCCCGCTGTACACAGTAATGCTGATGGCAACCCTACCAGGGAATCGAAACCATCACTCGTCATGCCTTCAACAGCCCTTCCTTCACAACTTCTCGATGTGCGCTGCGTTGCCTAGCGAATGCAATGCTGCTCAACCCTTCCGCCAGAGCTCGGTTTGTTGAATTGCATTACGAAAAAAAGCTATGCCAGCGCCTCAAGAATGGGAACCAGGAGGACGAGCTCCTGGTATCGAGGATCATATTCCTCACAACGTACGGTGGGAATATAGACATCGAGAACCTGATCGACCACCACCACCTAGCCGACAATATTAATCACAACATCGCCCGCCACGCGAAACAATACGATGAAGTACACAAAATCGAGGAAATCCAAAGTGATCGGCCCTCCTATTCGTTCATGAAAGGGAAAAGGGACAAATCTAAAGAAAACGCCAAAAGCCATTCTAATGTAGATTCCTCAGGCCCAGACCCAATCGAGGACATGTCTCTCGTCGAAACGCTCAAGCTGCTCTTCAACATTACTCACTTCTGCCCACAGCGCAACGAGGCCTTCTCTCCTGCCATACCCAATATCCTTCGACTCATTCTAAAGTGCCATGTCCTTCCAGACCAACCCATGGAACCCCCAATGACTCAGCTGGTCAATGCTCTTATGAATCTAGAGCTTGAAACGAACGCGTCCGCATTATATCCAAGTTCCGATCCAAAAGAGTTTGCCGGGCGTTTGATAGATCTCCTTGATCTCGCGACTACTGCCTATCCAGAACAAGACTTGGACCGACAAGTGTCACCCATCGTATCGCTAATGCGGAAGGTTTACGGCCTGGCTCCCAGACAGGTGAAATTACATATGCGTACCCTCCTCCTTCCACCAGCAGACGATCGAGCACAGCTACTAGGGGAAAAAAATGCGCTCTGTTCCCGTATTCTAAGACTATCAACGTCTCCTTCCACGCCTACAGTTCGTGAAGAACTCTCGAGTCTGCTCTTTGAAATGAGTGACAAAGATGCTAGCAACTTCGTGCAGAATCTCGGCTGCAGTTTTTCTAGTGGACTCTTGTTCCAGCAGAATGTGCAGGTTCCAGACAATGCCTTGGAGGCATGGAGCACTAGCGACACCGATAGCATGACTGAGAGGACCAGCATGGGATCTCGAAGTAGTAATAGTTGCAGCAGTATAAAGTTTGGTATTGTAGCCGGAAAGCAAATTAACGACATTACGGAAGCAAACACTAGAGACCAAGGAACCATTGGAGGGTCCAAAGATGACGAGAGAGGAGAGGGAGAGGGAGAGGCTGATGACTACGTTTGACGGGTGAGTAAATGCTATATTTGTTTTTTAAACTAATGACTTTGATAGAGTTCAGAATAACGATAATATCAAGCGGAAAATCCAATGAGGGCCATGCAGGAAGGGGGGCGGTTTGGGAGCTTGGGGGTGATTCTTTGAGCTGGGAAGTGGTGTTGGATTAATAACAAACTTAATAACCTGGCGAGCGATGTGTATAGTAGGGTCACCTGGATTCTTTCGGGCATCAAAAAACATGATTGTAATATGATACGTTTCATCTTGTTTCTTTTATCATTCCTAAGGCTGTCCTCGCCTGTATGCACCTGTAGAATTTTTTTGATCCGTCCGCGGCCGTCAAGGGAGGCTACAGATGGAACCATCGAAGACCAATAGTCTACTGCCCTAAGAGGTCCATCACTGTCACGACCTTTCGACATAGCTTGTAAGACGGCACGAATTCACAACCCAAGATATTAGAAAATGGTGATACGCCAGTTGTAATAGTTGTTGCAACAGTTGCAACAGTACACAATCTAGCTCCTAGGTATGGAACCAATATATCTTGAGGACAGGACTAGATTTGTACTGGAATGGCCCACCCCTCATATTATGCGTTTTAAGTACAATTGTGGAGACCCATAAGCGTTCCGCATTATACAGGATAATCCATATAACAGGCGTTGCAAGGTTTGGAGACAGTACATAGGCTGATGCTAACGCTGAATATAAAAGCTAAGGAAGAAACTTGTCGCCACTAACTGACAGCCCTTGCATGCAAGTGCCAATTATCACAATCACTGTGCTAGTAAATATCCCTGTGTAAAGGCTCTACAGATCATTTACAGGCATGTAAGAAAGATGCTAGGATAGAGAAGATAATATTTACATTCCCTATATTATATTTAACTTGCGTCCTTTCTAGACAGACTGTGGATCTGTATTATTATTTTTGGAGTGATAATTTATTGCCGCACTACTCGGGTTTGCAGAGTTAGGAGCAGAGCTGGGGCTTTACCTCCCGTGGGGTGCGAACAGGGGCCCGGAGCCTCCCTGTAGTTTGTAGTATATGGGATGTGAACAGTGACTCGGTGTAAGGGTCGTAAGCCTAAGGGTCTCACGGGAGTCCAGGGAACCAGGTCAGGAGGCAGGAAGGGGGATCGTATTCTTGTAAGCTCAATAGGTCTACGTAGTTACAGCGACTATTGACTGGAGGCCTTCTTCTTGGGCCTCCAGCCCCTTTTATCCTAGAACCCGTGGTGCCCTCAATTGCCGAGCGGCTCCACAATAGGGCACCCCCATGGGGGAGGCGCGCACGTGACGGTCCCTCACGTGCAGGCCTTACACTCGGAGCGTTCCCCGTGGATTGCGCGGTGTGGCGTGTGGCGTGTGGCGTGTGAACAGGGGCCTAGAGCCTCCCTGTGGGCTGCAGTGCAGATGTGAACAAGAGCTCGGTGCCTCCCCGTGAACAGGGTCCCGGAGCTTCCCCGCGTAGAGAAGTACTAAGTTACGGCAAGATCATCGACAGTCGGAGCCCATTCGAGATGGTGCTGCTCGGGCCGGTACGGAACGAATTGTTTCTCCACGCTAGATTTGGGGTTTACACCACTCCATCCCGCTCCGGGATACAACATTGGTACTACACAAACCTAGAAATGCATTTTATTGGTGCCCGCCTCCCTCCCAGAACCCCAACCTTGGGACCATATATGGCGAGATCAGGCTTCCCCGCTATGTTTGTTTTCGATGCAGTCATGCTAACCCCATTAAAGGCTAGGGCTCGTTGCATGACACCATAATATCAGATCCGCACGAATAAAACCTCGAGAACAAAACAAATTCGGATTCGGATTCATAAACCAGGAAAAGTCACGGGATTTGCTAAATTAGTAACTCTTCCACTCCGTTCAAACGTATATATATGTGGGAGATTCCACGCAAGTGATGAGATCTTCAACATCATCGCAGTTATTTATTGAACATTCCTAAGATGTTGTTTTCCCTTCCACTAGGAGTTGCTTTGTTTACAAGCTCAGAAATATAATGATGTGACGTCATGACGCTTGGCAGATGCGGGGATGGATCATGCAATGTTCCCACACTGGATGCTCCCAGAAAGCTGATTTCCTATGGATACTGTACCAGGGCTGACAACTGAAACGGGGAAGAGCCCAATTTCTATATATTTGAAGGCCGCATGATTGTACTTTAGGTAGCGCAGCCCATCCTTGTCTTCAGAAGAACCCAGACCTTCACGCAAGCGTAGGCTGCCAGTCCACAATTTCCTATCTCCCATGTGAGCAAACGTACGGAAACACCACGGCCAGATTGAATGTAGAAGGGCAAGCACTTTGACCAAGGAGGTATAATAGTATAGGGAATTATATGGCGCGGATATTGCTTTGATATGTTTTCCACTATCCAAACAGTGTATAATACGTTAACTTTTAGGGCTTGATATAAGCCATCAGCACTGCCTAGCTGCAGGTCCCTCCACTAATAAGATCATGCTGGGAAGGAGCGATATTCGGGGCTATAGATTGGAATATGAGGTGCTATAGGTACGGATAAGAGTATCATGCCATCGTAATAACGTTTATGTATATGAGGCTTTCGAAAGAGGCACTTAATAGGTGAGATGGCCCTGTCAATTGTCGCAATTATAGTACCTTGTGCTTAACCGCATTTGGACACTAGGCCGAGAGCGCTTGGTCAGCAAGATGACAAAATATTCAGGGTACGGGAAGCCGGCCGTGCAAGCGACTGTACTGGCACGGAGCTTAGTAACTTAGTACATTTCTTGTCGTACTTTGTTTACGGTTTTTATTCGTACTGGCACGAAGCTTAGTAGTACATTTCTTTTCGTACTATGTTTTCGGTTTTCCTTGCATTCGTACTGGCACGGAGCTTAGTAGTACATTTCTACCTCGGTCTCTGTTTACAGTTTCTTGCATTTGTACATTCTTACTGGCATACTGGCAGGTACGTTTCTACGCCCGTATTCCTTTCTTAGTGTCATTGGCACAGCTGTAGGATATGGGGTTCATGCTGCAAAACAAGAAACGAAAATAAGCACAGAACAGATACTATACATATACTAGGAAACGAGAATATGGATTTGATTCATTCAGAGGCTATCCCAGCTATTCTAGTAAGTTGAAGTTCTGAACCGATGATATAAGTGAGATAATATTTGAAGTATCTATGAGTGCAGATACAGCTATTTATTGATATCCTGGACTTTTGTAGCTCCTGGTTTCTACTGCATTGGCACTGTTTGTGTAGATTGGACTGAGTTGTTTGGGCAGCTCCTGGGCTTATTAGTTCAGAAACTGATCGTTGAACTGGGATAAAGGTCCAGGCTGGAGTGGTGGAGCTGTATTTTCCCTGTATACGCCTAGGTTTTTTTGAGCATACTTTGCTCTCTTTATGTGTGTGCGTAGCGCAGCTGCTCCTTTAAAAACACTTCCGCAATACATGCATGTTCTCATACATTGAGCGATTGTTAGGCCAGCGTTGTGTGTTGGCCAGTCGTTGTAGATCTCCTGGTGCGTCACGCTCTCTCTGAATCCGCATCTCCTCTTCTTTCATCTTGAAGTATGACAGCTCCGCCTGTTCCAGCCCTAGAGAGGTACCCTTCACTAGTTCCCTCGTTGCTCTGATCTCCTCGTGGTAGTGGACGAGAAGCTGCCGCAGGCGTTCGATCTCTGCCTTGAGAAATAGCAATGGAGTGGATCTCCGCGAAGGAGAAAGAGGCTTGTCGAGCATCCGTAATGGCGTTGCTACCGGTAATAAAGTTGGTATATCGTTCGCAATATGGCTTCCATAGACTTGAAACATATTTGCGGCCTCTCGGGAGGGTGGGAGATATCCCAGTTATATAGCGATTGTTATTTATGACAAGAGGCATAACGAGGAGCACTATAGAGCGAAAGACGGAAATCATATGAATGGTGCTCCAGAGGTTGAAATCCGCAGATCGGGTGGAGGATGGCCAGGGCTTCCAGTGCTAGGGGTGGAGCTCGTTGGGCAGAGTTTCCAAATAAGGGCAAGTGGCGCTATAAGCGCTGTGGTGGTTGCGGGGGGATCAGTGAGGAAACGCCAAGCTTGGGACGCTCCAAGAATCCAAGCTTGGGAGGGATACCTCTGAAATCAGCCTTGAACCCACAACTTTGCTATTCAGTTGAGACTTACGCTCGCAATGGCCTTTCGGCGCCGACGTGGGGTAATCTAGATCTTGAACTACTATCATCGCAGTTAGTGGTTGGTTCCTATAAAGCGTTTCATTACTTCAAGATCTTCCAAGCACTTACACACGATAATTTAGTCACCTTTAAAGCTTGGAGATCGTCATTAGCCTTGTGGCTGCTGTGACAGGCAAATTCATGGATGGCCGCCCCACAGATCGTTACCTCGAGTCAAAGCAACCAACAAACAAACGTTGGTGATTTCGCTTACGTTATCAGTTCGCAAGGCTGTGAGCAATCAGGACAGTGGCTTAACGCGAGGCGGAACTGCACCACCCGTGGCCTTGACAAGTTGGGGAGCAGACACTTGGACAGCGCCAACCTCTAATTTTAGTGATACTACCCGAAAGGATTACAGCACCCAATTATTATTGATCTTCTGACTATACTGTAATGGCTGCAGTGCATAATAATCTGCGGAAAGATTTTTGGCGATCGTTTTCTCTTGGAGCCTACTAGCTCAGGGCTGATGGACGAAGAGATGTTCCATGGTGGTCCCTCCTTCTCCGGCTCTCCAACCCGGTTTATGAACTTTGCAATCATCTCATTCAGAGACTTCTGTGTAATGATTGGATGCATGGGGTTTAGATGTCGCATGTAGCTCTGGGCTAGGCACAACACCGTTCGATCCTCACTTGTTGGCCCATGTGCTAGCTGGGGGCTAATCGTATTAGACAGCTCTTTACTCGCTTAGCTGCCTGTGTGGGGGTCTCGGATTCTAGCCCCAATCGAGGCGATAATTCCAACCCTCGCTGGCGTTTTGCAAAACCACGGTCTCACTTCCCCTTATGCCAATCTGTTTTTCCGCTATGTTATAGTAGGCCGGGAGCCAATCGAATTGGAAGGATTATTGCTTGCTCGTCTATCGGGAATAGTTCCGCTGCAACGCGGCTTGCTACTGTATACATACAGGCCCAGAGCCGTCATGTCCCAATCCAATGTGGACAAGTAACTTCCGTTGGAGTAATTGCTATTGAACATCCTTGCAATCATGATAATGCTTGCAGTCAGCTTGTTATGAGGCAACTCTGCCCAGACATGCACGCCAGAAACCCCGTCTACCCACGCACTGCGCATTGATGGGGTACGAGAAATCAAACACTAAATGTTGGTAATTGGGTGATCCCACCACTTCAGTCGGCAACTGCCTGGAGGTGGGTAGCTTCGCAGAACGCGGGGAAAACAATCTACTAATGCAACTGTGCACAGATGTTGGGGCCCATGTTCATCCACTCACCAAGTGACATTATGCAGCATTCCCTCCTTTGGTGGGCACGAGCAATTGCATGGTTATGGATGCCGTTACCCATAGTATCTTTGACAATCGCCTTCTCGCAGTACATCCGGTCAGTTCCCCCACTTAAATTAAACGTCGATTCCCGTGATACTGACTAGCACAGTCTTCCCACTACATTCGTGTATTTGCACCCGTGGAACCCCTTTTGCCCCGCAGTCAAAAAAAAGCCCGCTTCGGATGGAATCCACCTTCTAGAACCTCACTAGAGTGGCATTACAAAATGGCTGTGGTTGAGAATATGTGCGCGTTGATGCTAGACACTGATGGAGGAGCGAAAAGGGTGCCTTGGCGAGATGAGCCGGTTCCTACTTTGGGCGACACAGAAGAGGGTGCTTCGGATATTCCTGATATTGATCGAAGGCGAGCAGCATGGCAAGCATATGCGGGCGATGAACCTGCAGGCCGTCCATATGGCGGACAACAGGATGCACCAGATGCGGTGCATAATGCATGCCCTCCCATGACAACCAGCAGCGATTCGTCCGGATCGACACCATTATCCTCTACTATGGCATATTCTTTCTCAGAGCAGGGGCCTCAATCCTATGACAGCAAAAAAAGAAAGCTGGAATTGTTAACTTCGGATCTAGATGATCAGAATTACACTTTTGGTCCTGATTTAGAGGAGTTGCACCGTCGTTTAGGCGATGAAGCAGCACACCGGAACGATGTGGTAGCGCTTAATAGGTGGATAGCTAAGCGGCAGGCTTTAGGGCCTAGGCATAACATGCTTGATAAGTGAGCTGGCCGCCTAACTGCGACCACGAGACCGTCAGCATATAAGCCCGGTTCTCTACCAAAAAAAGGGACACTCCCAGCAGGGAAAGTCAGTTATTACTAGCCATTCACGTACAGTATAATTACTGCTTGGCCCAATGAATATACATGACAACTGGAGGCATTAGATAGGGCTTAAGATTCACCGGTGGTCGAGCATTTGTAACGTCCATCCCTGCGGACGATCCTGCGACCAATCTTCCAACTGATGCGGTTCTATCTGCAAGAGACGCCCCGCTATACGCACTCGCTCTAGTGCTTCCGACTGAAGGTGTTCCCGCAGATCCTGGGGTCGTTCGCGCGGGTGTTTGAGCTGGCGCTGGGGGAGACGCTCCGTCGGTTCCGGCCGCAGGGGTCAAGCAGGGGTTAGGGGTGGCACTTTCCGAGGGTGCGGCGGCTCTCGATCGGCTGGGTCACTATTGCTTCACGGGGTCGTCGAAGGCGCTCGCGAGCTCGGTGCTGGGGCCCCTCAAGACGATAGAGAGCCTGAAGTATTGCTTTTAGGGTTACCGTTGCCTCCTGACTTCCATCCGCGGCCCACCATAATAAGTCATCCCGAAACTGGTCCCTACTTTCTTCAATGGGACTCTATGTCAACCGCAGAAAATTCAATTTAGTCGTGGCGGGGTTCCTGTAGAGCGGCTAGTTACCATCTCTGCTGACTCATACTCAAATTTAGGTTCGCTGACTTCATCTTGCTGACCTGAATATGCTGACCTGAAATATGTTGACGCAACCAAACTTGCTTTCAATTGATAACCGACCACCCCATCTCCATGCTGACCTGTTTCTAATGAACTGTCATCCTCATTTTATCCCGCCCTACCAGCTAATAATAGTCAGCTACACGTGCCCATAAATTCGGCTGACCAAAGGCAGATTTTAGCTCTTTGATATCTACTTTATGCTTGGTGACAACAACTCCAAAGGACCAGCTTCCGACTTTGTCACAATACACTCATTGTTCGTAAATTTGCTACAGCACTAGTATTAATTTCCCATGACAAGCTCATACTTAGACACCCGACCTCCGCGTTGCAAGTCAACAGATTTGTTTGGCTAACTCTTACTGTATCAGAAAGCTTTCCTAGATGGACATCCGATAGCGAGGTTCTTCAATGGAGATGTCATGATAATTTATTTCCCCCCTTATTCAAGTTATGCACCTCCTCAGGTAAACCGCTAATGGGTAGGGAGCTTTCCGTTTTGATTTTCATGTCAGTTATTTAAATCTGTACCTTACTGAGCTGAACTGTAAGACGGACCTTTATCACGAGGAATGCGTGACGCTGTTTCCCCAGAAATAATTTTAGGTAGATTGTCCCGCATGCGGTGTGTTCGGTGGAGCTTTTTATAGATTGTAATTTGCATAGGGGTGAGGGAAGTGGGGATGGGGTGTTGGTGTTGGTGGGTTGGGAATGGGGCTGAGGTGGAGCACAGGAGGTGGTCAGGGCGCGGGAGGGTGGCAAAGGGGCTGGGAAAGGATGGGTTATGATTCCCTTTGATGGTCAGCCCACTTTATAGGCGCACCCACACACAGCTTTGCCGTTTTAAGTATGGCTCAGCTCAAGGGCTTCGCCGTATTGAAGCCGAGTATTGCTGTAGTACGACGGACGGACTGTTTCTCCAATTGGACTTCGTACATCGAGAACGGGTCAAATTTCTTGAGTCCAAGCGCCACGTGCAAGCAGGCACAGGCTCGAGGTACTTCAAACGAGTCTCAAACGTATATGACAATGAAGCTGCACGAGTTTCAATGAAATGCAAACCAGAAATTCTCACAGGAGAAAACCCACAGCTTCACTACTTGATCCGCTTATGCCAAGCCGAGACAAATGCCTCTAATGCAATAATATGGATTAAGAAATTGTAAGTTAGTCGCAGAGATTGTCGTCGCAATTGCTACATTTTATATCGAACAGGAAAAGCAGAATACTGATTAGACATTGCAGACCGTTACAGTCATGCTATCCACAACACCGCACGTATCAACCGCCTCCAAACATCGACGAAAAATACCATCATCTCACTCCCCTCCTCGCTCCTCTTCCGCTCTTCCCCCTAGCCTTCTATATATTCATTCGACTCGCCTTCACTTCCTACGCCACCAACACCTCCGCTACAAGCACTCTCTCTAGGCAACTTCGCAATAGGATTCATCTGCGCAAGCACCTCCGTCGCTCAATGACTTGCACAGCAGCAGCTGCAGTATGCCGCTTAGGCAATGGCTGCGTTAATGTTGGCATAGCTCCGGACACCACATATCTCAGAACCAAACACATCAATGATAGCTTCGTCCAGAACGCCTTTCAAAATAATTTCGGAATTGTGAGTCATTCTGACCCCGTTTAACCTTACGTACCGTATCTCTCCCACCGATTCCACTTGTATCCCGAACAAGGCCATCGCAAGGTATTCCATTTTGCTCGGCTGGATAGCTAGACTCATAAGACAGTCGACAAGACCTCGACGAAAGTCCATAGTTACAGCAGCCTTCAAGGATGGTTCCACCAATCTGAACTGTTACTCTACTGATTGCACCATAGATGTAGGGTTAAAATACATCCGAAGTCCCTTGTAGTGAAGCGTTTTAGAGCACTAGCGAACAGTGGTGAAGCTCTGGTTGTCCACAGAGCTGTCGGAGGTGGCTGTAGGCTCGCTTTGCAACTCGTTAGGAGGTGTGTTCGTACAGCTAGTCGAAGTAGCTGGGAATGTTATGAGTTTTAGTTGAGCGTCTGCATTGATCTTTGGAGGAGCGTTCAGGAGCCCTAATCACCACATCAAAAACAGGAAAGCAGAATGGTTAGATGACTTAAAGCAGCGTTTAAAGGCATTCGAACCGTCAGTCGCATCTGGTTTGTGCCGAGGATATACATTATCCGTCGGTCCGCGTTTTCGTTTCGGAGATCCCTCCAATATGGCAGGTACGGTCAAGTGGTTATGTGCTAAGCAAGCCAAATTCAACTCACAACGAAAACAGCAACGGCGAATTTCTCAAGATTTCGACCAAAATTCAGGCCATATCTTCTCAATACCTAGCCAGAAAGCTAAGCAATGAGGTTTATTCCCCTATCACTCTACCCTAATCTCAGCTGATCAATGCGAAGGAAATGAGAAACCTACCAGCGAAAATTTCTGCTGCCGACTCCACTTTTACTTCTGTTCCTTTGTCCAATAGTGAAACTTCGTTGCAACTTAGAACTGCCCAGCCCGGCGAGTGATCACACGCAGTATACAGTACGGTCTGGAATCATTTCTCTTCCGATATAACGACCCATGACTTGAGATTATCTACATTTATTGAAAAAATAGGATCTGCAGTGATCAAATCTGGATACGAATCTCATGGTAGCGGTCGTTCTGCAGACGTCTGGAGAGCCGTCACAGTACGAACACTCGGATCCTTGTCCGCTGCTGAAACAGAACGCCAAGAGGCTATCCGACAGGGGGCGGGTACAGCAAAGACTTTCAAGTGCAGGGAAGACGAGCTTGTCAATCTTGTTCTCGCAGTTCTCGGCTCGCTGATCAATCCACCGAGTTTACCTCAGTTCAAAGCCGACCTTTTGGATATTGCTAGAGATGCAATATCCCTCTGGACGTCTGCTCAATGCGATGAACGAACGTTCACCATCAATTCTACACTTAACCAAGAGAATAAACGCCACTGGAATGTCGCAGCGCTTGACTATGACTCCTTGTATGCTGATGATCGCCCTCAACAAGTTGTTGAATCGAGACCATTAACGAAAGTTTTTACGTTGTTTCCAATAATTATTGCCACGAAGCGGGTTCAGGCCCCAAAGGTAGCTACTGGTGCCCCTGGCAGCGGGCCCGAACAAGACCAGCGGACTTTGGGTACAGAAGTTACACTTATCCATAATGGACTCGGGCTTCCCCAAGAGTCAGAGATGGTCCAGATGGGAATCAAGGAAGTGGAGGACAAAGAGAGGCTGAGGCTAGAACTCGACGAATTGTTGGTTGAGAAAATGGCAGAGAAGGATATAGGGCATAGTAGGAACAACTCCACAGCTGTGTCCGCGTCCGGGCCGTCAAGCCCGATCCAAAGATGGTCAGAGAATAGGCGCAATGGACACCCGACTGAGATTTGAACGGGTAGAGATCAAACTCGTGGAACTCGCCCTACGTTATATTGTAATAGAAGCTATGGCAATATTTGTCGTTTGTTTATTTCATTGGTTTTTCACAGTCTGGCCAAGCAACGGGATATATTCATAACTAACTTTACTATATTGAATTGATACCTATACTAGTCTGCCTTATATTTCTCTACGTTGCGATCTATAAGTTCAGGTATCTCGGGTATTCTCTGCTCTGAGCATAAATGGTTTGTTAAAAGAAACGCTTCCAAAAATCCCGGAGGTGGGCTCATTGCTCATACGTTGTTACTTGCGGGCGTTGTTCGTTATGCTGCTTTGCTCGTCATCATTCGCGAGGGACATGTTACCCTGGCTTGCGGACTTCAGCCGGAGTGCGAGCCATCGTCGTCATCAGGCTCAGCGTCCTTTGATTCCGGCTCTGGAGCCACCAAGAAGCTAGGGCAGAGAGGACCTTGGGCAACGATCTTCGTGGACAACTCTTCCACATATGGATGCTGAAGGACCTCACTGATGGAGCATGCCTTGGTTTCTCCCGTTTTATAGTCCTTCAGTGTTGGCGATGATCCTGGCCCTTCCGGCTCGGGCGGACGGCCGCATGATATGGGGTATAGTGCCTTTGTTTTGATTCGTTTTAGATTCGGCGTTTGCTTGTATGCGGATGTCCTAAATCACTTGCTTGTCTCCTTACACAACAGAGAATGAGCATAGATACATTACAGAGTATGAAGTTTGTTTTTGACTATAATACCCATGAACTGGTGTTTATATGAATGCTCTGGTTTTCCGTAGAAGATTATTCTGTGCTATAAAGGATTTGCACAGATAGATTTGACATTTGTCCACTATTGAAGGATGTGTAGTCCCCGACATCGATATCTTTCCCGTAAACTTCTTCCCCTTTAGTTGAAACTATAGCAACCGCACAACCCTTTCCGATTTTGACATTTTCAAATCTAACTCCTGTATGGTTTCCGACTTTTGCGCCTTGTTGCTCCATTGATGCCTTTTGACACGCTTGATTGGTCGTCAAGATAATGACTTGGTGAGAAGCCTCTTTCGTGTTTACGTCTTCAAAGATAACACGCTCCATTTGGGCTATTTGACTAGATACGAGAGCATCGTCCCTCCGCATTCGCTGCTGCTGGGTTGCGTCATCAGTAGACATGCTTGCTCTGTTTTGGAGTCCAAGGAGGCAAGGGTTGGTAGTCATCAATGAATGGCACTTTAAGCTAACTTAGGCTGACGGTTGATGACGGTTGCTGGGGGAATATAGAATTAAATCACGAAGGGATGCTACGTAGAACTGTACGTCCGGTGTCGTACTAAGCCTATGCCATTAATAAAGAGCAAAGAGTTTACAAAGAGGAAGCTGGTTTCGAAGTCGACTGTATGGAGGATACCACCCTCCTCTTTGCCTCTGTCCACAGCGGCTGTTCTTGGCTAGACGAACACATCAAGTCGTTCGTTGAAAAGTACTCTCCAAATGTTATTTTCGTAAAGGACCTAGTATGCTTTGTTGATAGCAAGGCTGCTCTTTATCAGGTTTGTGACGGGCAGCGTTTTAACACGAACAACTTTGTCGTCCCATTGAAGCATCCAAACTCGTTGATTAACGTGTATCCCAATGACGACGCGTTGACAAGGAAAAACTGCCTTTCCAGAATTATTGAGTATTGGGTAGCTAAGCGGCCAGAAACCATACTGAAAACCCACGTCCCAATCACTATCCCCCTTGATTTGGACTATGCAGAGTATATCGAGTACTCACTTGCCGAGGCAGACTCCTTTGAACTGTGTCAGTCAATGGAGGCTAATGGCGATAAAGAGCCTTCTGCACGGGATTGGTGGATCCTCAAACCTGCTATGACCGATTGCGGATATGGGATCAGAATATTTAGTACGATGACAGATTTAGTAAGATATCTTGAGTCGGTTGAATCGGATGAGAGAGATTCTCCTCCCATTGACGGGGATCAAGTTCCTTCCTCACTACTACGTGAGTTCGTGGCACAAAAGTATTTGACTTCTATACCATTGGTGAATGGGAAAAAGTTTCATGTTCGAGCTTACGTTCTGGCTATTGGTCGACTTCAAGTGTTTGTCTACCAGGAATTGCTTGCGCTCATAGCGTCGGAAATATACCGCCAGCCATGGGACAATCCTACATCAAGATCGTCACTGACCAATTCTTCTCTGCAACCGGAAGATATACAAAGTGATTCTACTCGAAGCTTTTGGTCATCTATCCCAGATGATATTTTGCCCGGAGACTGGAAAGAGGATGTTTTTCGACAAATCTGCCAAATATCTGCAGAGATCTTTCGAGCAGCCTCACAAGCGGCGAC
>LNAS01000112.1:0-28633 GCA_001630605.1 Pseudogymnoascus pannorum
TTGTGTGGTCGACTGGTTTAATGGGGTGGCTATATCGGTTACCCAACTCTATCGGTTACACCTCTACCTACGTTACAACAAAGAGAGACAGATAACTTGCGCTCAATTACTCAGAAGCGCAGAGTACAGAATAAAGGAAAAAGAGCAGTTTTAAAGGGTCAATTCCACATCTCAACAGAAGAACTCCGGTCGCAAGTTGTAGAAGCAGAAGCAGCAACAACAGCTACATCACAAAAGTCGAAAATATCAACAACACCCCAAGTTATCACATCAATAATTGATCTAAATGATGATGAGGNCGGGTTTGATGGGGCGGCCCACCCCCACTATGTCGGTAAGGCCATACAGTCGGTAAGGCCATGGCCTACGTTAAGGCCTTAGCAGCCTCATATGACGACTTATACTTCTTATTTTGAATGCCTAGGATAGCTTCAGCTATTTTAGCTTCTAATTCCTTTGATTTATGGCTTTTTTTACGCACCATAATTGATTTGGGCAGTTAATAGAGTGTAATACATAAGTCCTGGATTTTGGTGGGGTAGGAAAGCGTCCCGTTATGCCACGACCTACGTTATATACTAACTAACTTATGCCACTCTTACCTATTGGAAAGTAAAAATCAACATGTTTAACTTACGTTACATGATTATTTAACCTATGTCACTGTCCTTTTTCGACAACTTAGGGGCAGTTTAGTCATTTAACTGAATGGTTCTTAAAGTTCATTAAAGAGCACTTTTTATGGGCAAATTGCGGTGTTTATAAGCGATCGTGATAAGGGTATTTATTGCATCTGCTATTAATACCTGGTTTCCACGGAAACCAAGCTCAATTTTGGAAGGTTGCAAGAGCAAATAGTAGAAACTCATTTGAAGTAAGTTAGTTTGCGTTTGTTTATCTCTTTCCTTAGCGTTTATTTGTTCTTTCTGTCTATTTCCTTAAGTTAACTTATGTTACTTTTACTATCTTAAGTATAATAGGAGGAATGGAATATAATGAAGGAACTAAACTATGAAGCAAGTTGTTATTTACGCAATATTTATTGCCTCGATATGGTCACGATACTTCGAACATTGCAGAGTCACTAAATAATGCCTGGCGTGATATACAAAATGATAGACTCAATTTGGTCATACACTATGAAAACAGTCCACGATCGCAGAATACGCCCTCAAAAAGGATAACGTAGGTGGTGGCGTAAGCGATAGAGAGTGAGGCAGGCTGCCCCATCAAATCAGCCGACTACTGGCTGTTACTACTATATATTCTAAGCACCACATCAATATGGTGCGGAAGAGGGGTATAAAGGCACAGGAACTTGATATTTTAGTTCATGAGGCTATAATTGGAGTAAAAAGTGGCAAATATAAATCTGCATATGCTGCTGCAAAGGCCTTCGGTTTACGACCTAATACTGTATCAAAGCGTATCCAAGGAGGCTCTACGCGACAAGAAGCACGCCAAAAACAACAACTACTATCTACAGTCCAAGAAAAAACTCTTTTAAAGTGGACAAAAGAGCTTACAATTAGTGGCTATGCTCCTAGCCATCGGGTTTTGAGAGAGGTAGCTGATGAAGTGCGTACAAACAGACGTCGTGTTTACCAAAGCCACCTACAAACTCAACAACCTCAACAACCTCAAATTCCAAGATTTCCTCTGGGTCAATCCTGGCTACCACAATTTATTAAGCGCCATCCACACTTAAGAGTTAAGCTAGGCCGGAGAGTAGAGGCACAAAGGATGAATGGGGCTACAAAAGACGTGTTAGGGGGGGGGGTGGTTTAACGCGTATAAGAGCCTCAAAATAGAGCAAAAAATCGAAAACTACAACACTTATAATATGGATGAGACAATTGGAACTATGCAATCTACACGAATTATAGTTGATTCTACACTCCGGACGCGTTTTCAAGCCCATCCAGGCCGACAGGAATGGGTCTCTGCAGTTGAGTGTATCTATCTGTATGGATGGAACGCTATCGACCCTCTTATTATCTTCAAAGGACAGAATGTCTTATAGAGCTGGATTCCGAAGGAGGTTATAAGCAAGTGGCTATAATGCGTTTTTGAGCCTTCTACAAGGGAAAAAGCAACACTTTTAAATGGAAAACTATAACAAAGGCTCCTTATTTGTGATAGCCATGATAGCCATAACGTAAGTCGTGGCCATACCGGCTACATGGCCATACCGGCTATTAGTACCTTTACATACAAATTTGTATGTAAAGATACTTACACTTTGCGAAATTGAAACCCTAATAACTCCATCTATAAAAATGTAGGAGCATATTCCTCTTATATATAGAGTCTTTAAATGATAATCTACTATATACAAAAACCCTAGTTCTGTTAGCATTATTCTATAAAAAGTTATTGAAGTTTTTAGCTTTTGCTATATAAAAATTTAGTATGGTAAATCTAAAACTACCTATAACTTCCTTATAATAGTAGCTTATATGCTAACATTTTTAATTATAATGTATAAACATATGAAGACTCTATATATAAGAAGATTAGACCCTATTATTTTTATTAAAGAAGTTGTCTAGATATTTAATTTTAGGTCACATGATGTGAATCTAACTAACTTTTGGTGGCATTAGCAAAATAGCCGATATGGCCATGTAGCCGGTATGGCCATGACTTACGTTATAAGTGGAAGCTTTATATCACACTGCATATAGAATCGAATATCGCTCCTTATACTACCTCCTCATACATCACATGTGTTACAACCACTTGATTTTGCGATTTTTGGACCTCTTAAGAAACACCTAACAACTGTTCTCTCGCACCTTAACGAGGCACAATTACTACGCATACAGAAAGCAGAGTGGCTAGAAGCATATATAAACGCGGGAGAAGTTAACGTAAGTCGTGGCGTAAGCGGCGATCTGGCGTAAGCGGCGATAAGTACCCTTGCATATAAATTTGTATGCAAAGGTACTTACACTTACAAAACTTCAAACCTAAATAACTTTATGGGTAAAAATCACTAGGCTTAGCTGTCTGGTATTTAAGTTCTATATATAAGCATATATAATATACAAAAAGGCTAGTATTGTTGATTTGGTTGTTGTGGTTCTATTAATAGAAGAAAGTTGCTTATACAAATATTTGTATGAGGAAAACTTTACACTTAAATTAACGTTGCAAAAAGACACTAGTGATGCTAGCGTTTTAATATTAAGTAAAGCTCTATATATAGAACCTAAATACCAAACAGCTAAGCCTAGTGATTTTTACCCATAAAGTTATTTATGTTTTAAGTTTTTAATATGTAAGTACCTTTCTATATAAATTTATATGTGAAGGTACTTATCACCGCTTACGCCATGTCGCCACTTACGCCACGACTTACGTTACATTTAGTAACTTAAACATTACTTCTGCTTGGAGAGGAAGTGGACTGTAGTCCATTTCCAGCCACAAACAGTCATTCGAGCAGCTACACTTCCTACTATAGACGTAGTAGTAGAACGCCCACATACTCCAACAGAGCATGACATTTTTGAGAAGGTATTTGTAAACAGCAGTCCACCTGATTTTAATACCCTTCAAAAAGCAAATTCTATGCTTTCTACAGCCTTAAATCAAGGTGTTTTGAACACGTTAAACACACGCAATATCCTTCAACAAAGAGAGATAGATAACTTGCGCTCAATTATTCCATGTTTCTACAGAAAAACTCCGGTCGCAAGTTATAGAAACAGAAACAGCAACAGCAACAGCTTCACAGAGGTCTAGAACAACACCACAACTTATTAATGAAGCTACAATTGAGGAAATAGATGAAGAGAGCGAAGAAGAGCTATATGATAGTGATTTAGATGAATTAGCATTGTAGTAATTGATTTATTTGCGATTTTTTAAGTTGGTGATAGGGCAGCCTGCCTCACTCTATCGCTTACGCCACCACCTACGTTATCAAACTTTTGAAGAAGAGCCTTCTGATAATGATACAGATGAATTAGGGTGGCCTACCCCACATTCCCAATTACACCATGGTCTTAGTTGTGGTAGTAGTAACGTAATAAAGTCGTGGCGTAAGCGGTGGTGGAAAGAAGTAACGTTCTCCTGCCTTGTCATCTACAGTGTGTCCGTCTGTTCTTAGCCCATTTTACAAGTTGTCGATGAGTAACGTAAGTTAGTCGTGGGGTAAAGTCGGCAGTTAATGTATCTATACAGCCAAATTTATATGCAAAGGTACTAATAACCGCAAAATATAAGTCCTTAATTACTCATTTAATAAATTACTGGGGATTATCTATTTTATAAGTATTAAAAGTGATAAGGGCTCGATAGTGGAGCTATTATAGAGGAACTCTGTTACTCTATATGTGCTACAGGGCAATATAAGTTGATTCTACATATAAGGGATCACTTCTCAAAATATACACAGCTATACCCACTTAAGAGCAAAGAGTCATGGAATGCTTAAGGGTCTTAGACCTCATGCATTGATACACGGTCTGGTCACACCGAAAGACCATCCACACCTCGCAGGTTGGCTATTTAACTTGGGTCATCTTCTCTCCCTAGACCCTACTAGCAAGCCCATAGCCCTCAAAGTCCTATTGCAGGCCTGGAATTGTTCTAACGGAAATGCCCTTTGTTCGTATCAGAGCTTCTACCGTCGCACTCCAGATACTCCAAAACCAGGGTGATTACGCAAGCGCCTACGAGCTAGCAGCAAGTGCTATCGATCTCCTGCCTCATGTCCACAACAGGTCCCTGAGCTACCAAGATCAGCAATACGTCGTATCTCTTTTCTCTGGACTGGCTACGACTGCCTGTTCGCTCGCCCTTCAGATAGGAGAGCCCCCAGAGAAAGCCTTAGAAATATTAGAACGAGGACGCGGAGTTATTCTTGGTCTTCTAATCGAGGATCGGAGCGACACTTCCGAGCTAAAGGCAGCCTATCCCGACCTGTGCACGCTGTACGAGATACTTCGCTTGGAAGTGAATACGCCAATCGATATCGATGGTGTCGCGGATCAGCGTCGACTCGAAATAGCTTTCAAGAGACGATCTAAAGCAATCAAGGAGCTCGATGGATGCGTACAAAATATACGGCAGCTTCCGAAATTCAGTCAATTCCAAAAGGGACTTACTGCCGAGCTAATGCAAGAGTGCTCGGCAGAAGGCTGTGTCGTCGTCGTAAATGTCACTGATATTAGAAGCGACGCTATTATCGTCTCTACCGATGCATTTAAGGTTATTCCCCTTTCGCGTCTGGATGCAGTTCAGGCCAAGGACTGGATCAATCAGCAACTCACCTCCACGTCTTCAAGTGATGGTGGTCGGAAAAATAAAGACTACCTCAAGTTTTTGTCATGGCTGTGGCGGGGGTGCGTGAAGGCGGTGTTGTATGAGCTTCGCTATACTATACAACATTCCGCAGACGACCTACCGAGAATCTGGTGGATCGGGACTGGGATTGCTAGTTCTTTCCCGTTCCATGCTGCTGGCGATTACTCTGTAGGACCGACGGAACGTGCAGACTATCGAGCCATTTCGTCATACAGCCCGTCCATCAAAGTTCTTATATATGCTAGAAAGCGCGCCTCCACTACGACGCCACGTCGTGACCCTCCAAAATTTCTTGTCATTACCATGCCCAAAACACCAGGTGCTAGCGACCTTCCCGGCGCGAGAGTCGAGCAGTCCGAGATTGTTTCAGCAATGGGACATGTCTCTGCTGAGACCCTGGAGCAACCCGAGGTTGCGAGGGTCATGCATCAGATGCAGCAATGTAGCATCGTCCACTTCGCTTGCCACGGTGTGTCGCATGCAGTCGACCCTTCCGAAAGTGGCCTATTGCTTCAGACAGCGGGAACAGCAACGGCAAAACCAAGACAGGACATCCTTAGCGTACGCAAAGTATCTCAGGCGCATCTCTCTGGAGCGCAGATCGCATACCTTTCTGCCTGCTCGACTGCCGAGAATCGGGCGATAGACTTGGTGGATGAAGTGATTCACCTCGTTAGTGGATTCCAGGTTGCGGGTTTTAGGCACGTAGTTGGTTGTTTGTGGCCGTCGAGTGACATAGTGTGCGTGGAGGTTGCGAAGTCATTCTATTCCAAGCTTAGTCGACATAGAGCAGTAAGGTACGATGATAGAGTTATCGCGCTGGCTCTACACGAGGCAGTGGTGAAGATCAAGAATAGCGATGAGTACCGCAAGCGGCCCCTGCATTGGGCGCAGTACGTCCACTTTGGCGCCTGAGCTGATGGAGGGATTGTTCGAAGTTGCAGACAATATAGTGATCTGTGTAGGATTGATTGGCTCTCCCGCACGGATCTGGT
Organism: Pseudogymnoascus pannorum; assembly: GCA_001630605.1. Taxonomy (NCBI): domain Eukaryota; kingdom Fungi; phylum Ascomycota; class Leotiomycetes; order Thelebolales; family Thelebolaceae; genus Pseudogymnoascus; species Pseudogymnoascus pannorum. The sequence goes on from LNAS01000112.1 coordinate 6,312, forward strand.
CATTCCATAGTGATCAATTTTGGCACGTACGTCGAGAATAGGTCCTAGAATAGGTCCTCAACTTGAGCGTGAGGCGAAGAATGGCAAGAACCCGCTCCGATTTACGATGACAATTAGTAGTGGTACCTTTGGAGTACAACCGAGTAAGGGGGTGCACAGCCACAAGTGTCTGGAATTGACCGCGCTAAAAATAATTAACTAAAAATCCAGCGACACCCAATTCGCCTTTTACTGTACTGACTACCGTTTAACTCCATGGAAAGTAAGTACATGCCCTTAAAATAATAAATACTTGCGCATGGCAGTTTCAGTCAGAATCTATGCGGCGCCTCTTCCGCCATCTTGAAGGCCACACGTCCTCAATCTCGTCATCCTCTTCACGAGATATTACGTAACGGATCACCATCGCGCGTGGTCACGTGCTTACGTCAGCCCACGCGCCAAGTCGCACAGTTTGTATGGATTTCCAAGGTCCATGGAGCAATATGTCTAAAACTAATATCTATCGCCAAACGGAAGTCATCTATTATGCAAATGCTCGCTAGCTCTAAGATACAATGCAATGATTTCCTCCATTACCTTGCCTCAAACTCTTTAATTCGTTCAGAGTGTATTGTATCTTCCTTCTCCCAGGAATTCTCACTCGTTGGACGACCGTTCCATTTAACAAAATATTCAATTTCCCCTCTCCGTTCTCGCTTCTTGAGTATTTCCACACCAAAGTTCCCTTGATAGCTCGCCTCAAAATTGTCAACAAGATCCGAACTGATGTCGTCCTGTTCCTGCCATGTATTTTGATCATTGCCAAAGCCTTCCCACTTCACGAGGTACCTGACCACATTACGTACTGTCAACTTGGCAAGCAGCGCTTCAACGTCGTAGATCTCATCTGTATCGCTTTCCACTCCTTGGCTGCCACAACGAAGCTGCAGTGTTGTATGCTCTTTGTTCCTGGTTGATATTATGTCTCTGTGAGGACCCGTGGTGAAGTCGGCAGTTGCTGCTAGAGATGATGTGGAAGGAAGGGCATCCACAGCTTCGAGATGCCCTTCTTTCCACATCATCTCGAAGCTGTGGATCAAGCAAGTCCATTGAAAACCCTGATGAGCATATTCCCTTGCCTTTCTTGTACTTCGACGTCTGCGAGCAGTTCTTCAGCTTTGTGGAGTAGCGCACTTGCAACGTCCCTTTTGTCCTTCCTGGGAAGGATTTTGCAATTTCGTCCCATGGCAATTTGTCATCCTCTTTCAGCCGTATCAACAGGTCGTCATCAGCTGCTGAATATGGTCTGCTCACAATTCGTTCTCGCAAAGGCGGTCGCTTTCTCTGCTTCGGGATAGCTGGCTGTGGCCTCTTTGCATGAGATGCGCAAACCTGTGAATTAGCTGACCCTCCAACTGATTCCCCGCTAGAAGTCGAATTTGATATGTGGAGACCGATTGATGGTCTGAACGTATCAGGAAGATCTAGCAGCCTAAACTCTAGGTTGTAAGTCGTGTCTCGTCCGATCCTCACACACTTGAGAAAGCCCTGACGAGGATATTCTTGGTAGTCCGCGCCTAGAAATGGCTCCGCATCGTCTGGTGAACTCCGAGGAGCTGTAGAACCTCGAGTAGTGCAGGTCTGGGCTTGGGATGTAGTGAACGAGCGTATGTGGGCCTTCTTACGGGTGGCGCTTTCAGTCGTGTCAGACTCTCTGCGGCGCCGCTTTTGTCGTATTGGAGGTCGCACATCCTCGTCCTCGTCATCTTCACTATCCTCATTGTCGTTATCCTCATTATCCTTTTGATATGGTTTGACACTATGTTCGCGGACTTGTAAGAAAGGGGCATCAACTATGGCCTCGTCTTCCACTCGTTGGTGCTGAGGAATGTCCTTTATTTGCTGGCAGTAGCTAATCGGGCCTTTATCCTCGCCACTAGTTGCCTCTATGCTGTCCTACTGTTCGTCTTCTTGCTCTTTTTGTTGGCAATGCTGCTGTTCAATCGTCTCTTCCCACAATCGTTCTTCGCTCGAAGTACCTCGGACGTCTGTATTATTTTGACTTTCCTAATCCATCTGATTGTATTGGGAGTGAGCTGCGCTTGAAGGCAGCGGTACACCCGCTTCTGCTGAAGTTTGTTGTACTTCATCCTCGATAGCGCAGACGCAGCCACGGTCGCACGATCCACAAGCCCTCTCGCGTAGTGGAGAAAGCCTCATTTCGTCGATTATAGCCTCCTCGACACCCTGGTGAATTTGATCTGTCTCAGCTAGCTCAGAGCAACTTGGAGAAGGTCTTTGAACGTGAATAGGTAATGTCGAGTCTAGCTCTACGAACGGCAGGCGTTGTTGTCCATCCTCAGAGAAACAACCGACATTGAGGTATTCCGAATCTGATCTCGAGGAGTGGATGGGCCAAATAGGCTGCTGGGGGTCGATGTGGTATCTTGAGTGGCCAGGCAGTTCTCGCTCGCGTCTTGGTGGCAAGGATATCGCTCGAGGCAACTCCAACCTCGGCTTCGTCGTCGCTTTCATCGTCGCTGTCATCTTCGATGATTAGGGGCTCTCCTGCGTGGAATTGGTAAGTTGTGTGCGCATAGAGAAGCGAGCTAAGAAACCTACTTTGGGTATTGCCAGGCACATAAACCGAGTTCAGGGTAGTGGCACCTGTAAGCAGATTGTCCTCGTCGAGTTGGCGCTTCGAGATGGGCTTGTGGTTTTGATGTGGCACCTGATGGATGTCTCTGTTTTGACGAGAGCGGAGCAGCTCTTCAAGTGATGGAAGAGAGTCGTTATTTTGAACATCCCCTGCTAACATTGCAGATGGCGATCTGCTCGGAGAGGCAGTTGGTACTTGTTCAACACCGACTTCGTCAGCTGAGCGTGTGAGGCCTTTAAGGCGGGTTTGGGGTTGGGGTTATAGAATTCAACGCAGTCCATGTTCACAGTAGCCATGCTGACACAAAATAGGACATGAGGGAAAGAATGGTTTTTAGAACGAGGCTCTTCAGCGGAGTGAGGGAGTTATATAGATTCGGACGGTCGCTCCGCTGTTGATTCGCTAGCCATTTTCGAGCGCCCCCTTGCTTCCTTGCTTCCCTCCTAAAGGTGCAGCCTACTCGCCTGTATGTCCCTCATCCTTTCCGTGCTCCGCAGCCAGGCAGTACACTTTCCGCCATATGCTTGACCCTGATTCCACCAACCAGACATATGCGTCAAAGAGAGGCAAGACACATCGTATTCCAAGGCACTTTGGTGATTGGGCTGTTGCAATTTGAGCAGTCTCAAGAGCGGGGTGTCAGTTCCAGCTGAAGGTGTAGCGCTGCGGTCGGCCCCTCTGCTGCCAAAAGGAGAAGTCATGTCCGGGCTATGCGTGCAGTAAAGGCGATATTTTTGAAAACCTAGGTCAGACGACACTACCGGGTTGTCCACTCCCCATATCCATTAATTCGCAACCCCTGTAGTATCCCCTTATCACACCTCGAATTGAAGGCGAACCGCAGAGTTCAACGCATAGATGGTCGCAGCCGCGATGACCTTCGAGAGGGGGTCTCCACCTCTGATCTCCAGGATGTGCCTACAGGCCCCCAAGAAGCTAGGCTCGCTAGCAGAAATCGGCCCTTCTCTCAGAGATCAGCCTAGACTGAGGCCTGTAACTCGCAGCGTCGCAAAATGTGCAAGGGCCGGCCACGTCACCGCGAGGCATTTTTGCGATTGGCTAGGTCGTCACGCAAGTCACTCGAGGCAGATTGCGCATGCCGCGGTCGCGAGAAGCTTCAGATGTGCGCGGCGAGGAGGAAGGGCGTAAGAGAGGCAGGTCGAGCGGAACGTAGCTCAGCTCGAGCTCGCATCTTGACCGATCCGACGAACAAGAGGTTGATGCTCAAGGGGCTTGCTGCCATCGCGGAGAGCTCGGTAAAAAGGGTGCAATTCGAGGTTGTGGCTCTGCGGAAGCGTTCATGTTCCAGTGCGGGTTTTCAGCTGCGGCGCGGCCCAGCAGGGGGATCCGTTGGGCGGGGCCATGCGGTACGGTGTGGAAGGGGGCGGAGGGGGCCAAGCGTCGCACGAATGAGCGCAGCAGGTGCGAGAATGTTGGACCGACGATGGAGAGGGACAGAAGTCGAGGGGGGAGGAGCGGCCCTCTTATAGAAGTTGAAAGCGGCGACAGGCCCGTGCACGCACCTTCCCCGATCGGGCGGGCGCCAAACCCCGCCTGGCATACCTCCCAACTGAGATCATATGGTAATACTTAAGATGTTTAATAACTTAAGTAAAAAGACGCTGGTGCTACTAGTGTCTTTGTATATAGTAGATAATTATACATAGTTCCTATATATGAGAGGGCTAACCCTTAATACATTTATTTAAGAAGTAATTAAGGTTTTAGTTTTTCGCTATTATAAGTATCTTTACATACAATATTTGCTGTAAAGATACATTAGCGATAGTACGCCACGACTTACGTTAGTCCAACAAGCCTGTATCGATACAGGCTTGTCTGATACAAGATCTTGAATTATCAAAGACCTAGTTACGAAACACCACTTCCTGGCATTCATATGTTCGGTTTCGGGATGCCGACGGCAAGGACGGAGATAATTTAACTAAGTCTGAGGATGAGCTGGTAGCATATCATAATATTTAATAGGACTGAAGCATAATGTAGTTTTATCCACACTATTGACAGTACGCCTGCGGACTGACGATGATGACTTCTGAATGATGCTGACATGGAGGGAATTTGGTAATAAGGATGAGCTGAATTGGCTGCACAAACAATTACGGTGGTCAGAGTATAATGATATTCCAGTGGACCCAGGTCCAAAAAACATTTAATCCACTCTGCATCCAAGAGATTAAAAATGGTGAAAAAAGAGTTAATATCCAAGCCACTTCCAATTCTTCTTCAGGGGTCAGAGTATAATGATATTCCAGTGGACCCAGGTCCAAAAAACATTTCAACATTCGAAAAGCCTTCTTCCTCTTATGGCTGGCTCCACAGTCTCTGGGCAAACATAATTTCAGCAAAATGGGGGGGTAACGTGATGCCTGCTACTAGCGACCTACCGGCGCCAATCAAGATATCAAAGCCCCTAAGCTACAACTCAGAGCCTTCTCATCTGTCAATAAGTCCGGCGAGGCCAGGCTCAGGTAGGCTAACGCTAATTTCCTGGAATATACCTCACACATCTCAACTTACACCAGGGGATAGGTAATTGGCGCGGACGAAATGATGCGTCGAGGAAAAGTCGACCAAGAACGCTAAAACCCCTACCAACTCTGAGACCGCTCAGTTATACGGATTGGCGCGCAGAGGAGCCTTTGGAAGATGTGACTGAATCTCTATATGAAGAAGGTATATCTCCTGTGCCTGATTCATCGCCTGATGGAGCAACGCGGTCTATGTTCGATAACTTCCTCACGGGGGTCATTGAAGATGCACTTTTTCAGGCTGGTGATCTTGAAGAAATTGAGTTCTTGGCAACACAATTTGCTGTTGATAGCGATCTGCTCCGCAAAGCAATGGATAGCAATCTGTTTAAGGATAATCCACCTGCCTGGGAGACGATTGCATACCTCTCGGGGAAGGAATGCAAGGTTGAGGATGTTCGAAAAATTTACCTTGAAGGACAGTACAATGTTAATATGCTGGGATCTCTCCTGGCCTGCGAGACTGAGGGTCATCGAGTGTCTATAGCTCTGTGGAGAATATGGGCCTATTGTATCTTATCAGTTGATTCCATGATTACCGGCGAGTGCATCGCTATCCAGGTGGCGTGGTTACGTGGGCCAACGGTGGATCGGGCTTTGTTGGGCAAGGCTCGATTTGATGGTGGCGTAAATGAGAACTGGAGATTATGCCGTACAAACGGCGTTTTTGCGCAGAGTAATATTGATATTCGACAACATGAAGCAGACGACATGAGACAAATCTGGGATCTGCTCAGGAAAAAATGGCTAGAGGTCATGAATCAAGAATTTTGTGATGAGAAAAGTATGTGGTGCTCTCCACGCGTGTCTAACTGACGTGCTAACCCCGAAAGCTGCCGATCGCTATATTATGCATATTTTCTCTCGTGCTTCAGGGCCTAGAGATATTTTAAACATCTTGGAAAGATCCCACCCTCCTTCCTTCACCTTCCATGGAGCATTCCGCATAACTCGCAGGAGGAGTAAACTGGACGAATTTCATGGCACAGCAGGGTGATCCAATATATATAAACTCGGACATCTCTTTAAGCCCTGGCCGATTTATTAGATTTGGGAGCCTGAACCTTCAGAATTTACCCCTGAACAACACGCCAAACTACGATGACATTCTGGACAGAGTGACTCGAATAAGGATCTCCAGAGCCGTGTTGGTCGACGGTTAAAAGTGGTAGGGTCTCGGTCCTCTACCAATTGGAGATTGAGCGCGAGTTCATTCCAAAAGGTTGCGAAAGTGTGTATGCCAAGAATCAGAGAGCCCACGGTAATGGAAGTAAGAAATTCAAACATTGGTACTGGTGGATAGTCGGCTACTGGTTGCAATATCTGTGGGGGTTGGGTTTTGGACTTATATAATTATCATAAGTGTCAGCATCCGATATGGGCTACAGTCTTACGGATTACTGATGCCAATTATCAATGGAAGAATATACCGTCGGAACGTTTCCATTCGTTCTTGTCAGCTTGAAGTGTAACTTAATTAGCTAACAAATACCCTCTGGCTTTTAGCTCCAGACTGATTCTATTCAGAGCATCGGGAAATAATACAGAGCTGCCATTATGTATATAATCTCAATTGGTAGATATGGCTCGATAAGCTTCGCACTCGAAACCCGGACGAGAAGCCATTATCGTGAAAGCCAACTTTGGTCCGGACATCAGCATATGGGGCCGGTTTCTCATATTAGATGTCGCATAGCTTTTCTTGTCGTTTTAGAGTCTGCTGTAAGCCCGGACGCTCAAACATTCGGTTCTCCCGTCGGCTGATGTAAATGAATGAATATAGAGCCGCAGGTTTCCATGGAGGCTGCAGACGCAGTTTCTCTCAGCTGTAACCACATAGGGACTTTGTGCACTTTGCAAGGCTATCTAGATACGGTCTCAGCTGTTGCCAAGTAACCAAACAAAACCGGCTCAGCCTTTACTCTAAAGTGAGCAGGGCCAATAGGGGCTACGCACTTCACGAGCCTCCTAGGCAGCAGCATGGTTTGTTGCCTACTTACAGTCAAGAGTGACACGATAAAAGGGGTTATATATGTCATTGGTCCGATTGCCCTCAGTTAGAGAGCCTGCACTGCCCGAAAAATGACGGAATTACGCGGAGGATTAATCAGCAACCAACGTCACTCGACACGACAAGACTATATAAGAGAGCTCTCTTCCTCCTTCAAATCAGTTCCCTCATTTTCCTTACTTACCCAATCCAACAAGATTCCCCTTGGTTAATCCAATCCCATATAGTACGGTTGTTCTTGGACTTTATTTCCTTTCAGATCCTTATTTGACCTACGAGTTCCCAAAGACCATGACCAAACGTCTGTCGAACTTTCCGTACTCTGATGTTTTTAATGATTCCCCTTCCCCGGAGGGAGCAGGGGTGCATGCTGTTTCGGAACATGTCATCGAGCCAGCCCAATCATCTAATGAGTCTATTGATGTTCTGAAGCCAGCGTCTGAAAAAAAGGAATTGCAGGAACATCTTCCATCAGCTCTCATCGAAAGTCCTCAGGACACAGCGAGATATATCGGCCAAGAACTAGACAAAGACGGACCTCAGAATCCGAAGGAAGATGTCGCTCCAGAACCCACCCAAATCAAGAATCCAGCAGAACCTACTAGTGAAGATGAGGTAATCCAAAATCACGCAGAGAGTATTGATACCCAAGTCGAAGGCAAAGATTCCAATATGAAAGGGACATGGAACGCGAAGGTATGATTAAAAACTGCTACGTCGTTGGACCAAGTATACTAACAACGCAAGGATATGGTTGAGTTACGGAAGAAGCTTTGGGAACAACTGTTGCCAGAATCTAAGACAGATATTAACCCATCTCACGAAGGTTCATTATTGCTCCAGGAGCTAGATGATCTGATGGATCAACTAGTTGAACATCCCCCAAAATCGTACAAAGATTTCCGAGATGCAGAATTTGGTACGCTTCTCGGGTCCATTCGTTCAGAAGGCAGAATTGCAGAGGATGAGAAATTCCACATTAAGGAAAGGGCAAGGAGAATGGCCGAAAAATGGAAAAATATCCGCCTCCATTCAGAGAATCGACAAGGAGTAAAACGTCACAGAATATCCCCAACGAACCAAAAAGAATCTCACAAACTAGGCTGCAAAAACCGCGCCGCTATTATTGGTACGTGATGTACCAGTGCACCTCATTCAGATCTAATATCAAGAGTCAGACGACGGAGATACCGATGTGCAATCATCGAAAAAACTCAAGCAAGACAATCAGGCGCGGTCATCAACAGTGCAACTACGGCGCTCACCGCGGAATACCTCAACTCGGAGGCAACTATTAAGTAAACTGTACGAGGAAGCCCAGCATTTGGCTTGTCGCCAAGAGGATTGGCGAGAGATGCGCAGACGTTGCTGAAGTCCATTGGGATTTTGAGAGCGTTGGAAGATAAAGTAACAGAGAAGGAGTAGCACAGTATCAGCCAAATTTGTATGTAAGAGTTCTTGCAATTATAAAACTTAAGGCCATATTTAGTCCTTTAATAAAATACACGAGGATTAACCTTCTTGTGTATATGAACAATGCATACTCACCTACGATATACAACAACACCAGGGCTACTAGCGTTTTTTCGACAAGTTATTAAAAGGTTTCAAGTATTATCAGTATTGTAAGTTACATATAACTTATATACTTGCTTAATTTATATCAGTAAACTATGCGACGGCAAGCGGGGCGCGCTTTTCAGCGTCCTGGCTCGCTTAGGTTTAGCGCCCCTACTTCGGGTTTGGCGGTGTCCCGTTCTGGTTTGGCGTGCTCGGTTTAGGCATTACCGCCTGCCGATCTACACCACGCCGCTTTTCGTCAACCTCAGAAGTATAAGTAGTCGCTCCCCCCCGCTCCTCTATCCGCACTCTCCTTCCTTCCTTTCCATCACACACTTTCAGCTCTGGCCACACAGTCCACACCTTCCCGGCTGCACTGCCCCCTTCTCTGCCTACCAATCTCGCTGCATGTAACCAGATCCGTCGAATGCTCCGGCTCTAACCCGCCTTCGACCTCCTAACAGCCATCGTGCGCCTATCATTCTGTCGACTCGGCCTTTTACGAGATGCAAGGCAGTCAGCTAGGCTGAACTTGGCCGGTTCTCAGCGATAGGGCGACCGCAACGCGCTGGCAGTCTGTCCAGAGCAATTTCCGCCGTCTGTACCTACTCGAATTCCAACACCTACATCGGACGTCGCCGCTCAAATTTGGTCGGAGGCTATACGGCTGAGCGTTGCGATATCTAGTCTTGTCTCTGACAACCAATATCTGGCCGCGACATTATGGATTCTGTTGGACCTCACTGAAGTGTCAGCATCATCGCGGTTGGATTAGGGCGGATGGAACACATGACAAGAAATGATTCTTGCTCATGCATGTGGGAATGTGGCTTGGCCAATAGCAGAAACACCGCACGACGGCGGCAACAATGATTACGAGTTAGGCAAGATTGCTGTGACACATTGATTGCGTTGCATCCATAAAGCGGGGGATTAATATGGGCTGATTGGGGTCGGATTCAGGAATCAGGGAAAGGAGCCAAGGCATGTTACGCGCTAAGACCAAAAAAACGTCGCTATTGAATTCGTTTCTCCGCTTTTGAACCACTCGAGGCTTCGGAATACTCGTCGATGAAGGCTCAGAATGCAAGGAACAGTCTATTTTCGTCAATCACTCCTTCGCCTGCCTGCGCACAGGCAAAGGGACATAGCGGAACGTTCTGATACAGGCTTAGTCTCGGAGTCGCCGATCTGCTTTGTAGCCAAAAGTGGCAGCAAAGCTAAGCCTCTACGGACAGATCACCGAGTCTGGAGTCATTTTCGCCAGAGTTTCCACTGTTTTGATTCAGGACGCGGCCTTCACAGCTATCGATCCGGAAGATTGGCACACATGGGATGATTACGCCATCTAGCAACCCCATACGTAATGCCAACAGTGAGCGAAGCGGTCGGGCGACTGCCATGAGTGTTCTGTAGGCTGGATTCCAGGCGCTAGCTGTAGCTCGTGAGCATATATACGACGGGTGTCCCTTAGTAGATTGCGAGTTCATAGATCTCCTTATATTAAAGTTTAATATGACTTCTATTCAGTGGGACAGCCAACAATTTTATCAACCACCACGTCCTGTGGCTATACCGCCTTCGACATTTTGGCCACCTTCGCACCCACAACCACGTGTTGGTTCGACTCACTTTCAACCGTCCACAGCCAGTGCCCATTTTGAAGGGGTCAAGAGGACAATTACGTATGACGCAGCCCAGATTCACATGTCATCCAATTCGGACCACGCAGAACTGCCTCTTAATCAACGTCAACGCCAATATCTACCAGGAACAGGAGGTATGTGTCCGTATTTCTTCATGATGGCAACAGCTGACGAAATGCAGAAGCCACGCAGTCTATTCGATACAGTGGAGATGCAGACGTCAGCAATGCAGAGACAGAGTTTCCTTCTATCGAAGAAGTCCCATTACCAGATATAAATGGCAGCCTTAGCAGCGTCTGTGGAAACCTGACAGGTTCGGATAAACTAAAATGGGGTACAAGCCAGGGTGAGTAGCCGGAAGCCCCCGGTAATTACAAAGCGCGTTGCTCATGTCTTTCAGATGAGCCTATCCTCCTGGACAGTGATGTGGGCGACAGTGGAGTGCTGAACGATGCTGAGAGAGAGATCCTAATAGATCTCTCCGGTTCTCAAGCTGCACTAAGTGATGCGACGATACAGACACCTACGACAGAGGTGAATGACGTGCTGTTGCTTGCCTCTCAACACATGAGCAATCTTGGTACACAGAGTCTATTCGGTCTGGGTAGTGTTCAAGAAACCAGCGCTGCCTCTGGGTCCAAAGGAATCCCAATGAACGAAGGCAAGATCGATAAATATCACCCAAAATCAAGAAGGGATAGCAACGGTTACATTTCCGCAGAGAACAACCATATGGGCACGATTCAACTAAGCCCTAGGGTGAGGCGAAGCGATGATTGTGATGGAAGCATAGATGGTACTGATGACAAAGACCATGCCAATGATAGCTCCGGTTATGACATAGAGCACCCACGGCGTTTAAAACGGCGAAGGAGGCCAAAGAGCACGGATAGCTCCGCACAAACGAACTTCAGCAATGTGAAAGACGTTAGTTTTCTGACTGACTCATGTGATGTCTTGAGGCAGGGAGGAACAGCGACCTCTCCCGATTTCCCTCCAAAGAGTCAATATATTAATGGTGGAGATCACGTTAGTGACAGCGATACAGCTAGCTCTGAGATACAGGAGCGGAGACGAAAACGGCCGAGACGGGCCAAAAGCACGGAGAGCTCTGCACAATTGAGCCCCAGCAGCGTGAAAGAAGCTTCTCTTGCTGTGGCCACTTCCTCTGACGTCTCAAGTCTAGAGGGGGGAGCGACGTCGTCTGATTCCCCGCTTGAGAGTCACGAGATACCAATTCGTGGATCCCTTACACTTCAAACATTCCAGTCGCGCATAGTGTACTGCCTTAAATTTTCCCAGGAGGAATTACCATTTCCTTTCGAGATAGAGCAGGCGCAGGATGTCATCAGCAGTGCCTCTAGTGGCGATCTAGACAGGGAGCGGCCGCGCTTGCGAGAACGAGTTGTGAGCATACCTGGCAGGCATTCCACATATTCAGAAGATGACGACGAACTGCTGATACAGCTAAAAGAGAAAGACAAATTGCCATGGGACGAAATAGCAATGTACTTCCCGGAAAGGACTAAAGGGACGCTGCAAGTGCGCTACAGCAAAAAGTTGAAGAACCGCTCACAGACGTCGAAGTACAAGAAACGCAAGATAACGAACTCAGCTAACGAAAGCGGGGAAATTTATCCATCTGGTTTTTCAATGGACCTAGTTGATCCACAGCTTCGAGATGCTCTTCCTTCCACACCATTTGTAGCAGCAACTGCCGACAAGGGTGCTCACAGAAGCATACTATCAACTGGGAACAAAGAGCATACAGCAGTGCAGCCGCGTTGTAGCGGCCAGGGAGTGGAGAGCGATACAGATGAGATCTACGAGGTTGAAGCGCTGATTGCCAAGTCGACAGTACGTAAAGTGGTTTGGTACCTCGTGAAGTGGGAAGGCTTTGGTGATGATAAAAATACGTGGCAGGAACAGGACGACATCAGTTCGGATCTTGTTGACAATTTTGAGGCGAGCTATCAAGGGAACTTTGGTGTGAAATTACTCAAGAAGCGAGAACGGAGGGGGGAAATTGAATATTTTGTTAAATGGAAGGGCCGTCCAACGGGTGAGAATTCCTGGGAGAAGGAAGATACAATACACTCTGAACGAATTAAAGAGTTTGAGGCAAGGTGATGGAGGAAATCATTGCATTGTATCTTAGGGCTAGCAAGCATTTGCATAAGAGATGAGTTTCCTTTTGCAATAGATCTTAGTTCAGCTATGATCTAATAAGTAGCACTTTAGAATGGTCGTAGGCCTCAAAGCTTCCTCGAAGCTTCCATGTGGTGTTTCAAAATTCTTAAAAGGACCATACATCCATCTCGTGCCTCAAGTGTATTCAATGCCATGGTTGAAGAACCGCTCGCGGATGTCTAAGTCCAAGAAACTGGGGCAGTTCACAGTGCAATGGAGGTCGCCAGTCCTACACAAACCACGAGTCCAACGCAGGAAACCATCTTATCTCGTTTTACTATCTCGACGCCAATTCTAAATATGAATAACGGGGCGACGCCAACGTTGAGAATCTCACTCACTTCCTTTGGGATTAGGTGCATCTTGACGGAGCACTACAGCTATTTAGATTCTAAGAAGGTAGGTCAAGTAAGTTCGAAGCTATGAAGCTGTCACAAACTGTCTCAGGTGGTGTTCAATCGCCATAGCTCGGCTTAATGTTGGTGGGGGCGATAAGGAATGACTGGGATAATAAACCTGCCACCCTTTTTTGTGTGCACGCAACCCAGTCAGCCTAATCGGACCATAACCAATTGTCGATGGACATTTTGAACACTTTCGATTTATCCTATCTCTTTGCTTGTGAAATCGTCAAAGCTATCAAGTTGATCCACAGCTTCGAGATGCTCTTCCTTCCACACCATTTCGAGCAATCGCGTCTTCTCGTTTTAGGTATTCTAACTTCGTTTCCACCCCACAAGAAGTACATCACATGCGCACCATCAGGTTCTTCTCAGCACTTTCCTTATTTTTTTCAGGCGTCTGGAGCTCATCCGTTGGTTCTTTCACCGCGTTTGTGGATCTTCGATCCCGTAACTCTATTGTAACAATTAGCATCGTGTCAAGCAAGCTATGAAAAGTAAATGAGGTTGTACCTAAAATTGAAGGTGAAATAGCTACCGGACCTACTTTCTCGCGCCGCCCTAATTCATTGTTCGTTGTTGACGTCATCTTAATCGGGAGCCGGATTTCGCTTGGCTGTTCCTCAAGTTTTTTAGTGAGTCCAAGACTATGACAATAACGTTGCCACTCGACAGTGCTAGGGTACGACATTTCAAATAATTGTTAAGTAGCTGGGTGAATGGGGTATGATGCGCGGGGTTTGGCTGCTTTATAAGAACTAGAGAGATCTAGACAACCATTCCAAACATATCCTATCAGGTGTTAGCTTGGGTTTAATTGGATCGCGTTATCTACACTCTCGAGCGAGAACGATTGAGGAGGAGGAACCATCTGTGATTAAAGGATCAGTCACAGCTAGCTTCAGCGCACAAATAACAAAACTCTCGAGGGGAAGAGATTGTTGAATGTTATCGGTAGGCACAATAATGCTACTGTTTATCTACGAAGTTGGGGCGGGGTAAGCTCAGGTGGATCTTAGCTCTACTAAGTTAGGTCATAACAACAAAACGAGTATTCATCAAAGATAGCGATGTATTGTCTTGATCGATTATTTGGCAGTCACCTAGTTCTTCAGCAACACTTAATTTCTCCAGCTCACAATTTTGAATGCGAGGAGTGCGACGGGTCTTTCAGGAACCAACGGTCGCTCGACCAGCATCTCGGCTCGCCAGCTCGAGTGCGATCGGACATTTAGAAGCCAACAGAGTCTTGACCAGACCTCGCGGTAGCTCATTCCCAAGGGTGCAGAGAACACTATATTACCAACGAAATGACGATACAAATACTGTACCCCCAGTTCGCCCTCGACTGTATTGTACAACGATTCTCTCTATAGCTAGCCACTTGAAATTCGTCACATACAATCGAGATTCTTGGGTGGTTTCGCTTATCAAAATATATTACTAAGCAATGAATGAGTACTCATTCATTCAAAACTGAATAACTCAGATCCCGTGATATGATTACGGGATCAGAGTTATTCAGCTCTGGGACGCTGCCACAGGCGCAGCGCTGCAGACGCTCGAGGGCCATTCGGACTGGGTCACGTCTGTAGCCTTCCAAATCTGTGTCCTGTTCATCACGCGAGTAAGACGGCGTTCTCCGGACTCTTATCCAGTAAGCTTCGTTCGACCACAACAACCATCGAAGCGCATATCAAAGCTCCCACTGTTGTCCACTCCACTAAGGCTGCGCCAGGCGAGTATCCACCGGATCTCGCCGCGTTATTCACATCCGGACTTGGCGTCAAAATTGTGGAATGAGAGGTGGCTTCTACGTCGAACTCGTGATTTGTGTAGAAAAGTATTATAGAAAGCGGGGACACACTGCTCTAGACATGCCACCACCGTAAATGGATCCCTGACTCTGTTTAAGGTGATGATCACTGTTATTCTCCGAAGTCCGCATATTGGATTGTTCAACTTTGTTCTCCACAACAACTCCACATATACCCACCCCATGGGGAAAAAATACCCCCCACAAACTGAGAATCCGGTGGAGACCTGGCAACGGTCAGGGTATTCTTCTCCGCACGCCATCACCGTTGGATTCGCTTGTCGCTGTTGTTCGTCCGATCTCCGCTAGCTTTCAAGCCTCCTTCAGCCTCCCTAGTTTGTGTCCAGGTTCCCCGCTTTCTATAATAACTGCCGAAGGTACCATGCTTTTGGCCTCCAGGTTTCCCCGCCTTCTTTGGCCAACCTCCTTGGACTGATCAACACGAGAGATTGCACAACCTACAGAACATGTTAACTCCTCATATGCTACATGGCGATGGTGGATTGTCTCTTCATAAATTCGAAACATCATCTGACATCAGGTAGATTATATTCTAGGACCCTGTGTGATCAGACAACTCCTCAAATGAGTATATATTCTCCTTTTATTTCATATGTCTGCAGAACAGTGCTTCTTAGAATCCGACGAAGAATTGAGTGAGAACGCTCATCGCTAGGAAACCACGCTTGATCTCTACTAAACATTTTTTGTCTGTCCATTGTTACCTCTCATCTCCAGTATGGTCTTCACCGTGTTTCTTCGGAGGGAGCTCAGCCTCCGGTTTCTGTCAGCAGTAGCCTTTTACCTTTTCGCGGTATCCTGCACCACTGCTAGCGCCACCCGCCCTAGCTACCATATTACCCCCGACTCGAACTGGATGAACGATCCACAGCGTCCATTTTTCCTTGGGAATGAATGGCATATGTATTATCTTTACAACGCCGACTTCAATGAAGCCAATCCCAGCGCGGGCGGTGGTACGGAGTGGTATCATGTCACGAGCACTGACTTGGTCCACTGGACTCGACGTGGTGTTGCGATCGAAAAATATAAACCAAACCAAAACGGGGTCTACCTCGGCGATATTGAGACTGGGAGTGCTGTCATCGACACCGAAAATACCGCGGGATTCGGGCTAAACGCCGTCATTGCTCTTGCCACACAAATGGCAGATGGAATCCAGCAGCAATCTCTTTTTTATTCCACCGATAATGGCTACACATTCACACCGTTCTCGGGGAATCCTGTGATGCCCAGCCCCAACCCCGGCGCAAAACCCGACTTTCGAGACCCGAAGGTTATCTGGGACGGTGCACGTTCACAGTGGGTCATGGCCCTTGGGGAAGGCAATCGAATTGGTTTTTACACATCCTCAAACCTGAAAACTTGGGTATATAGGTCTGGGTTTACTCCCCAGGATTCCGGGGTTGATCTTGGCCTTCTAGAGTGTCCAGACCTGTACCAGCTGGATGTGGACGGAGATGCCACTAAGCGTACTTGGGTTCTTGCTGCCGGGGCGAACGGATATCGCTACAATAGAACGACTGGTACGGCGTATTGGACCGGGTCATGGGATGGCGTTCAATTCACTACTGCCAACATTTTCCCTCAGTGGATGGACAGTGGACCAGATTTTTATGCAACAGTAAGCTGGTCCGATCCTCTCCTCACCGGAAACCAGCTTTACGCCAGCCGTCGTGCTATAGGCTGGATGAACAACTGGGAGTATGCGAACAACCTTCCGTATGATGGAGGCTGGGCCGGCCAATTGAGTATGGTTCGCGACATCAAGCTAAAAACGGTTGGGGGTGCTGTTACATTGGTGGGCATGCCAATAAGCTCATACTCAACGATCTTCGACACTGGCACCAAAGTCACTGGAAAGACCATCACGACCGACCCGTCGACGGCGTCGCTCCCTGCGATGGCAGGCGGGGCTTACGTTATTCGCACGACTGTCTCAAAGAACGCCGGCGACGACGGGAACGAGGTTCGAATCAGGATAAAGGGTGACGATACGTTCTCCACCACCGTCGGCTTTGACTTTGTACACGCCGAGGCATTTTTGGTACGGGACAATGATGGGACAGCCACGGACGGCATGCCTCAGACGCCAAAACAGGCATATGATACAATACGCACAGTGTCTGTTCCTATGGAAGGTAACACTGTCACTTTAACAGTGTATGTAGACTGGAACTCGGTTGAGGTTTTCCTGAACGATGGTGAAGCTGCCTTGTCTGGGCTTTTGTATCCTAACTCTGGCGCCGGGAGTATTCAGATGGTGTCGGGTAGTGGCCGACTGACACTAGACTCGTTTACCTACGCCGACGCAGGGTCGTGATCGAAGAGAATTAGTCTGCGGCACAGCTGGAAACCAACACGGGTGCTGTGGCAAATCGCAGAGAAGAGTTCGCTCTGAACCAGGCTAGGGAGCACATTGTTGAGCTGATTTATATAGTATATAAACTCAGCTGTCGATATATGGAAGCAGCATTGTTACTCCTAATGAAACTCACTCTAGTGTCTACACACTATATAAGTAGTAACAGTAAAGAATCATTATGTATCGACAATGCCTGCGACAGGATTTCGCACCAGGGTTGCAGTTGTTCCTTATGTTTAAAGTAAGAATGCAGCATCTTTTACAAAGTCTTAAGGCTATTCTGCGATAGAATCAAGATGTGACTTGGCGTAAAATCGAAAGCTGTGATAGTCTCCTCGGGGTCGAAGGATGTTGATTGTTCAATATTCAACGTTAACTAGTCGCCACAAGCTGCATTGCACAGATCTATTTTTTAACCTTCTAATTCAAATTCAGTTAAGCTGCTGAGTCAACATAACTGGAGAACTCCCCACAGGCCCGCTTTGATGTTGTGATGCTGATCCTCGGAGGGAGCTGGGTGAATTTTAATAGGGTGCACATGCCTGGGCCAAGACATTCACGGGAGGGGTTTAGACTAGGATGCGGATGTTGTTGACATGGTCTAGAAAACCACAAAGACGCTTAGACGTTTCCATGCATTAGCGTCACGAAGCCACTGCCCTCTCCGCCAGCGCCATCATAGAAGTTTGCGGACATCGGGATGCTATCACCGATAAGCGAGTGAAGGCGGGGAAAACTTGTTATGATCGGCTTCCCCCTCATTATCAACCCCTGCAGTGCGGAGACAGTGCAAGGTTGCCTCTAGCGGCATACACATCAGTTACGACAACTTCATCCGAAATGAGGAGAATGATTGTGATCAGGTTTACCCTTGGCAATGCAGCAAATGCCACTAGTAGAGCCCAGGTAAATGAAAGGCGGGGTTGAAAAGAAAATCATTTACGCGGCTAGGTTCAATCATCTGTGCAAAGTTGTGACTATATAAACCTCACGCATGTCTTGCAAATATGGAGCAGGATGCCCTTGTTGAATTAACCATTCATCACTCCCGACAATCGTCTAAATGAGACTGCGTTCTATCCAACATGTTTGGCAAATTATTTATTCATTACCTGCTGTTTCTTGCAGTGAGTGTGCTTTGTGCTGCACAGTCATACAAGGAGCAGTACCGCCCTCAATATCACTTCTCACCTGAAAAAAACTGGATGAATGATCCCAATGGAATGATTTATCACAAAGGCATATATCATTTATATTATCAGTATAACCCGACGGGAGCTCGCTGGGGGAATATGTCTTGGGGACACGCCAGCAGCACAGATTTGTTGCATTGGACGCATCACCCTATTGCTATAGGGTACCGAAAGGATGCTAGCGGCATTGCTGAGGAGTATATCTTCTCTGGGACTGTTGTCACCGATACCAACAATACTAGCGGATTCGGCACCGCGGAGAACCCTCCCCTCGTCGCCATCTACACATCTGCGTATGCCCAAAATTTGACGCTCCCAAGCGGCAAGACCGTCTCCAAGGATCAACAGTCGCAGTCTATTGCTTACAGTCTCGATGACGGCCTGACATGGACGACATATGACAGCCAGAATCCAGTCATTCATTTAGTACCATCACAATACCTGTCGACAGATACGAAGAACAACTTTCGAGACCCAGCTGTTTTTTGGCACGCCGGTAGACAACACTGGGTTATGGTTTTAGCGTTGCCTAACGTACACAAGTTACTCATCTATACTTCCAGCGATCTGAGGAGCTGGACGCATGTTAGTGAGTTTGGTCCAGCAAATGCGATATCTGGCCAATGGGAATGCCCGGGAATATTTCCACTACCGGTCAATGGCGATACGAACAATGTGAAATGGGTGGCGCAAATCGGTCTGAATCCTGGAGGCCCCAATATCGGATCGGGCACTCAGTATATTGTGGGATCATTTGATGGTATCACATTCACGGCGGATTCAGATAGTGTGTACGAGGCCATCGGCAAGCCGGAAGGTAGTGTTGTCATCGAAGACTTTGATGAGGGTAGCACCTGGGAGGCAATGAACTGGACCGCAACAGGTGGTTTTGTTGGGAAAGGACCCATTCCGGGAGGGGATGCCGGGAACAATCTGTTGGACACCTTTTTCGATGGAGACTTCGTCACTGGAACAATATCATCCCCAGCTTTTGTGATCAATGAAGCTTTCATCAACTTTCGTCTCGGTGGTGGATATCACCCGCACAATCCCTTAACCTACGGCACTGCTGATGACAGAGAATGTGCTCTCAATCTAAAGGTGGACGGGAAAGTAGTCCGTACTGCAACCGGCCAAAACGCCGGAACATTGGCGTGGCAAGGTTGGGACGTAACAAGTTTCATCGGCCAAATGGCAGTTATCGAGGTTGCAGATTTTGCCACAGAGGGGTGGGGTCATATCATCTTGGATGAGATTGTCTTCTCCGACTCTCTTGCCCAGGAACAGAAGGCAAACTGGGTTGACCTCGGCCCGGACTACTACGCAGCTGCAACTTTCAACGGTCTCCCCGAATACGAGCGTATTGCAGTTGGATGGGCTAACAACTGGGTATATGGCGAAGATATTCCCACGGACCCATGGCGAAGCTCGAGTTCCATCATGCGCAAGTATTCTCTCGCCACTATCAATTCCAAGGTCACTCTCGTGCAAACGCCTTACAGCATGGCCCCATTGGAACAATTACCAGCATTATATACACAAAGTTGGGCCTCCTTGCCAGATCCCAAATTCAACATTCCAGTTACTGGGAAATCGTTGGACGTGGTATTGACTTTTCAGGTTGCACCACAACATCCAATCACTAGCACGGTTTCAAACACAACTTCGGCAACCAAGACCTCTGCAACGACGCTTACAACTGTTAAGCCTGGTTATCCATGCAATCACGACAATTGTCTGCGCGCTTTTATACGTAAAGGCGGGTATCTAGACGATGGTTTCTGTAAAACCTTCACTGCGGCTCCTGCGACGACCGGGTTTCCATCTTATGCTAAGGCCTGCGGGAAGGGCCCAACTCAGGCATCACGCATATCATCGGCTTGTTCCTGCTTGTATCCGACCTCAACAGGTAGCACGGGACCTAAGCCTACCTCCGTTCCAGGAGAGTCTGCAATTCGATTTCTCGTCAGATCAAGCAAGGATAGTTTGCAGGGGACAGTGATTGGTTATGATGCCTCATCGCAACAAGTTTTCGTTGATCGGACAAATTCTGGAGATATAAGCTTCAGCTCGCTTTTCCCTGGTACCTACTATGCCTCCTTGAAGCCAGATGAGCAGGGCAAAGTAACTCTCCGTGTGCTGCTGGATTGGTCATCAGTTGAGGTATTTGGAGGCCGCGGCGAGAGCGTGATTACGGCACAGATATTTCCAAGCGATGCCAACCAGTCTATTTATCTGTTGTCTGATTCAAACGCATTTAAGGATATTTCAATTAATATCAAGAATGTCACCTCATCGTGGAGTTCTTAGATGGGTTAGGAGTCAGTTGTGATGGAAAACTGAATCGTGGGTAGAGGAGTTTTCTCACCATATCGCCAGCTAGGAGATCACTTAAATAGTGAATGAAAAGTTTCTTATGAGAGCCTGTCACGTAAGGACGTTATTATTTCGAGGCTTAAGTTAGGCTTAGACATACTAAGATACCACAATGTGAAGGGACTTGGCTTCTCAGATGTGATTTCATTGTTGAACGCAGACATCCTCTCGTGCTTAATTAAAACTTCTGTTCTTCCCGCCGGAATCTTTGAACGTTGCTCACAAATTGCAGCGCAATTCCTGGTTTCACTCCATTCTTCACCATCAGCTCGGCAACTAAGTTACAGACTAATACAGTGGTAATGCGAAGACCATGGCAACTTAGACGCGAATATCAAAAACACTCTTTATTGAGTGGTGTCCGGAAGCGCCGTCCCGGTGCCCTCATTCTACTCCAGCAGACCTAGGGGTATCATTTTTATTGTGCAGGGTCCTGCAACTGCATGTGCGGTGCCGAAAAACCAAAGAAAAAAAAAAGAAAAAGGGAAACTGAATCATCTGACCTATAGGCCAATCTAAACCCCCAACACTTCCTGTGCGATGGGCTGGTCTTTCGATAAGGCCTCGTCAGTTCTATACGAGTTGGCCTCCTCCTCAACCACATCAGTATCTTCGATCTCCTCGGGAAGCGTGAGGTTTAAGATTAGCGCCACCAACGCGGTGATGGCAAAGCCCGTTTCCATGACTAATTCAATGGCATCAAGAAATCCGCGGAAAGAATGCTTGTTACCGGCGTAAGTGAAAACGTAGGAAAACCAGTCCGGCACAAGAGTGGCGCCGTAACCGAGGGCCAAAGAGGCAGTGAGGATGAAACGTGTTCGGCGGTCGAATGGTACACGGTTCACAATTGCCATGCCAGAAACAGCAACGGCGCAAAACAAGAAGGTAGTCATGCCGCCGAGGACACTGGCGGGGATCGAGACCAGGGCCGCGGAGAACTTAGCGAAGAGCCCTGCTATGAGTAGAAAGACTGCAATCTCGTTAGATGAAAGTTAGGTTCAAGAGATGGCAACATACGGCAACAGCAATAACCAGCCGTTCGGTTTGCACACCGTGTAAGCGCGATAACACCGTTGTTCTGAGCAAAGGTCGACATTGGCGTAATTGTCATTAGCGCAGCAAGGCAACCATTGATACCATCGGCAAGTATGCCACCTTGAATGCGTGACTCGAACACTTTGCCCTCGACCTCAAGGCGGGACACGTCACAAGTGGCGGTAATGTCGCCAATTGCTTCGCAGGCGCAGATGAGGTAGACAGCCATGATAGGCAAGACGAGGGGTCCGTAGATAGCAAGCTTGAAAGTCTTGACCCAGATGAAAGATACGGCAGGAGCAGTATCGATCCCGGCCGGGCTAAAGTAGCCGCAAGCAGCGGCGATGATACACCCAATCAAGAGTCCGATGATGACACTGGTAGACTTCATAATGGGCGATCCGAACCTCTCACAGAGGAGGATGGTGACGAACACAGAGAAACCAAGACCTGGAATTTCTTAGCAGTGAGGTGCCTAGATCAGGTTCTAAGACTAACCAATATATTCCGCGCTT
>LNAS01000015.1:0-46932 GCA_001630605.1 Pseudogymnoascus pannorum
TTGAATACAAAGTTAGCTGTAGAGGTACTTACAGTCGGTTACCCAACTCTATCAGTTACACCTCTACCTACGTTACGCAGGTAGAGGTCTGTCAACATCTTCATGGTGGTTTTCACAATTCCTAACCACTCTTACCAGCACAAAGTAAAGCAATATTAAGTATTTGGAGTAAAGCCACAATTTATAACATATAATAGCTACAATGCACATACATTTAATCTCAAGTGATAATCAGACGACATATATAACAGGACAATCTCAAATATATTAAGTATTATGGAGTGAGTGTGCCCTAGCGGCAGATTGAGAGAGAAACAGCCTGGGTATAGGGGTATCAACACAAGCAGAAAATGCAATGACAAAACAGACCTGATGCAAAATCAAGGTGGTATCGTGGGTATGGTAACGAGATGCGATCCAGAACGACGGAGATAGAAACTCATTAATCCATCGTTTAGGCGGTGGCGGAAACGACGGGGGTCGTGGTCTGAATTGGTGCGGCGGCGACGGGCTCCTCGGTGGCGGCCTCAGTGGTGGTCTCGGCAGTGGCCTCAGTTGCAGCAGGGGTCTCGGCAGTAGCCTCGGTCTCAGCTGGCTTCTCAGCAGCCTTTGGGGAGGTCTTGTGCTTCACGGTCTGGCGGAGCTTGGCGAAGGGGGAGAGTGGCTTCTCGACCTTCTCACCCTCGACCTCAGCGGTCTTCTCCTTCTTCTGGCCAAGGCCGAATGGAAGGGCAGACTTGCGCTTCTCAGCCTTGGTCTCGGTGGTGGCCTCGACAGTGGGCTCAGCAGTAACAGTCTCAGCTGGGACGGTAGTGGGGCTGGCGATGCTGGTGGCGAGGGGCTCGGACTGCTCAACGGCAGGGATAACTGGGGCCTCGGTGCTGGTCACAACCTCGTCATCCTTAGCTGGGACAGCTGGGACAGCATCGGAAGCAGCCTTCTTGGATCCAAATCTGGACTTGAAGTCGAAAAGGGAAGAGTGGCGCTTGGAAGCAGCTGGGCGGGTCTCTGGGACAGCAGCCTCCTCAACAACTGCGGCCTCAGTAGCAGGGGCCTCAACGGGGGCGGCAGTCTCCTCAACAACTGCGGCCTCGACAGGAGCGGCCTCAGCGACAGGCTCCTCCTCGGTGACAGCCTTGTCAGCGGCAGGGGTCTCTTCCTTCTTGCTGCCCAAGTTGAATCCACCGAAGATGGAGTTGCGCTTGCGGCTAGCGGAACGGCTCTTGGTGCGGGCCTTCTTCTCCTCCTTGGTCTCCTCCTTAGCCTCCTCCTTCTTGTCCTCGGCCTTGGTCTCCTCGGCGGCGACAGCCTTCTCCTCCTTCTTGTCCTCGACCTTGGCGACAACAGCGGCAGGCTTGCTCAGTCCAGCAAGCTGCTCCTTGTAACCCTCGCTGCCAGTGATGGTCTCCGCACTCTCCTTGGCCTCGGCAGACTTTTCCTTGAGGGCAGCGACCCAGTTGTCGCGGTCAACAAGGTTGGCGGTCTGGAAAACGTGCTTCTGGCTGTGGCTGACAAAAGAGAACTCAACGGTGCCGTCTTCCTTGATGTCGGTGATGTCGGCCTGAGAATATCAGTTAATGGGCTGTCCGTGGTAGGAACTGTAGGATTTAGTATAACTTACAAGGTTGATGAGGCCAACTGGGGCGCTCTTCTCTCCGGCCTGCTTGTTAAAGTAAAGGAGACCCTTGCCGGTCTGGGAAGACCAGGCAGCGTTGTGATTGCCAACCTCTGGCTTCTCGCCACGGAGGTAGTTAGAAAGGCTCTTCACCTCGACGGCATCAGTTCCGAACCAGAAGAAGCGCTTCTGGAAACCAGCAAGCTTCCTGATATGTATTAGTATATTGTAAAGAAGCTAGAGTCGAGATCGGCTGATTTCTCGTCGTACGATCTCGATTAGGACAAAAACTCACTTGATGAAACCACCTGGTGCCTTGTAGCCGATGAGGCCCTCACCCTCGAACTCCTTCTTTGGGGTCTCAACAGCGGCCTCAGTGGCCTCGGTGGTGGCGGCAGCAGCGTCGACGGGGGCAGCCTCAACTGGGGCAGCCTCCTCGACAGGGGCAGCGACGACCTCAGCAGGTGCGGCCTCGACGGCGGCGACAACCTCGTCAACAACTGGCTTTTGGATTTCAGACATTGTGATGATGTTTGAAGAGAATTAGATTATAAAGGTTATGATAGCTGCCCAAGAGGAAATGGGAGTATATAAAGGGTTTTTGGTAAGGAAGTAAGGTTGGGATGAATAGAAAAAAAAAGAATTTGGGAAGAAGTACGCGAAGGGGAGTATTTGAAGGGCGAGAGAAGGGATGGTGGATGGCGAAAGAAATGTAACGAAGTAACAGAGGCGACGGGGTTTTATTAGATTGGCAACGAGGGAGGGCTCTGATTGGACAAGAGCAGGAGCAGTGGACTAAGGTAGGGAAGGTACTGACAGGGATTATGGAGCTGGGCCTGTCAGGCTAAGAGGTCGAGGTGTCAGTCAGAGTTTGTCGAGGGAAATTACGAGAATTAATATGGGTCAGAATGGGGACAAAATGACTAAAAGGGGACAAAAACGACCGAAAGGCGTAAAAAGCTTATGAGGCTAGGGTAGGCTAGGGTCGGTGTGGGACAGGAGATTGCGGTTTAGGGTATAGCGCGCATTGAAGAAAATAATACTAAATTAGTTTGAATTAAGATAGGTATCCACCATGGTAGAGAAGTGGTTGGTGATGGTCAGTGGTGTGGCCAGTGGTATCCAGCGGTTTGCCAGTGGTCTTGAAAGTTCGGTCCAGGCCAATGAATTAGCGCGTAGCTCCGCTGTCCGTGTTGACTCTACTACTTAGTACTTTAGATGTATCCACAGGGTGGAAAGGAGTAGAGTAGGTACAATAAAGGGAGGTTGATCAGGAGAATATTGCAGTTACGAGTACTCAATTTCAGGCGTCGATGTGGCGTGGGAGACAAGTCACTAATACAAATGCAGAATAGTCGCCTAGAGATACTCGAGTACTCCATTCAGTGATTAGGTAGAGGAGAGTACAGTACGGATATGAGGGCGGTATGAGGGCGGTATGAGGGCGGTATGAGGGCGGTTTGAGAGGTGGGACGGGAGGGAGGTAGGTGGAACGGGTAATGGCCTACTGAGTAACAGCGTGGTTGAGGATGGTAAGGGATGTGGTGTGAGAGAGATGTGGTGTGGGAGATTGGCTGGTACTGACTGGTACTGTACTGTTCTGTAGGTGGTATATCTATCAATTTATCGAATATATATATATATATATATATATATATATGTGTGTGTGTGTGTATATCGGGGATTACGAGCAGCAGCATAAGTGGTAGGACGCGGTACGGAGTACTGTACTGTTCTAGACACAGCATGTGGAGGGAGAAACAACAGATTCTTGAAAGGAAGGCTTTCTTTTACTTTATTATTTGTCTAGAGTATATATAATACAGATAAGTCATGCAGTCACTCACTCACTCACTCAGTCGTGGAGTGTAGTGTAGTCGGAAGAGTATACGGAGTACGGCACGGTGCGCTGGTGTACAGTAATAGACTAATACATACTAAGTAGACCCCCCCGTCGTCATCCATCTATCTCAAGTACCGTTTCCCACACAACTACCGTATACTATATATGCAGCACTATACTGTAGAATAGAGTACTCTACATACTACATACATGCATGCATACAAACACGGACTACTGTATTCTACGCACGATGGGGGCATATGTACTGTACTCATCATGTGCATGCGATACATGCTATACGTGCTATACGTGCTATTTGTGCTATACGTGATGCTATACCTTACCTGTACGGATATGCGGTATTCAAGCACGCACGCACACTGTATGAGTGAGACTACACCGTCTTATCAACGTGAGAAGTGCATGCGCTCAGTGTGTTGTGTTATGGCATCTGGAGTACTGTACGTCTGGAGTGAGTGCATCGGTGATGTGAGTAGAGTTTCACTTGCCCATCAACGACGAGTCTATACTCTATAATTCCCTACCCTACTCTACTGTCTGTACTGTCTGTACGCTGTACTCTCTACCTTATCTTTCAAACGGCGCATGACCGTTTTGGAGTCTCGCAACCACGATGCAGCACTGGCAGAGTACCAAGGACGAGCCCTTCCTGGCTTCCCATGGCTCAACAACCTCTTCATGCACAATCCTTGAAGATCCTGATACCCTGTCTAGGCCACCCACTCTCTCTTTAGCACGAGCACGAGCAGGAGCACGAGCACGACCATAAGAATGAGCACGAGCAAAAGCAGGAGTAGGAGCACGACCACCAAGTACATACTCTACCCTAACTTTAGGCTGTACCAACGCACCTTACCAAGTATACGTTTTGCAGTACAGTACATAGAATTCCCATGGCCATCATGGTGTGTTCACATACTATACTCTGTGGCGACGGCGATGAGAGCCCACGCCGACGACTCATAACAACCCACCTCCCAAGCCCAAACCCAAGCAACCACCATCCACACCAGCCATCACCACCCACCACCCACGACGGCCACACAATCGCCACTTACCTCACACCATCACACATGACCACAAGCACCTCATATTGCCGTCTTCGATCTAGAATCTACGCCTTCTCTTCCGCCCAACAACTCCACGGCATACTTACTAATTACATAAAACTCGCCGGTCTCGTCCGTTGGTACTGTGCAAATCAACCGCCGATCGCGCTCAGCATCCCCTAACCACTAATCTATACTCTACGCCGTTACACGGCACAGGCGCACACGAGTAACAGCACTCCAAGGCTGTTGGCGGTGATAGCGCGGTGGTGGTGGTTGGCACACGTGAAAGAAAGGATCAATCTTGGATACGGTCAAATGATGTGCCCCCCCGCTTGGCCTCGTAAATCGCCCACCACCAGTGCCGAGAACTTTTTTTTGCCTTTCTCCATTCGCTCCCTCTTGTAAAAACTACTTCCCTTACAGGAAATAGAGTAGTAGACTATTCTGCACATTTTACATGTTTATGGGTCACAGTCGTTGTGTTGAGAAAAAAGACACAAAATGCGTCGCCCCACCGGGATCTGCAATCTAATGAGAGACTGCACGGAGGAACCTTACTCTACTCTCTCACTCGCCCGAGCGATTGCCCCTTTTATCCCAGATAGGCATTGCGAGGCAAACGTCGGTGGTGCGTTCGGCGGATGTGCGGAGTGTTGTGAGTTGATTACTGTGCCAGAAAGATATGTACTCTCTGGTGCTGCGCTGTAGCTCTATGAATTGCCAAAAAGTAAAACAATAACAATAATATTTATATCTGCCTGGAGTATGTATTGTATGTACCACAGTACTCGAGATGCAACCCTCGGGCGCTGAGACATGTTCGTCTCCTCTTTGCGGATCTTGCCAAGGCTTTATTTGGTCAATGCGGTCCCAGTAGCATTGCTATAGTAACCTACTGCTGACTGACTACACTTGTACATATTTCTGAGTTTGACTCGATTATTGTAACCGGCACCTTAGTCAGCCTTCCCTCACTTGGGTGTCTCTCATGCGGGTCTTCACGAACGGAGTCTGTGGACTCTTTGGTCCACTTATATCTCCTGTCACCAAACGCCCAGCCCAGGATTACCCTGAGTTGAGCAACTGGTGTTGGTGCCACAAGGCAAATATTCCTCACACTATACATATATGTGAGCAGTCTCTAACCATACCTCGAGGCCCCTTATAGATATATCTCCTTTGCGTCCCTTGGAAAGCTCTCATTGGGGCAGTAGGGGCATTTGAACCGCTGGCCCTTGCTGAGTCTCTGTAGACTCTCTTTGGCGACGACGTGGCCGCATGGCATCATCATTGGAGGGTTTTGCTCGGTGCTCTGTTCCTTGCTGACTGGGCAGACAAAAATCGCGTGGTAGGTCATCGACCTTGGCAGAGGTATTTCAACGGGCAGCTCATGCTGCGTCGTCCACTCTGTCCGCTTCTCCTTCATGATATTCGCTAGTTTGAGTAACGTGGGGAGTGCAATAGCCCCAGCCGTTACAGAGATGTAGAGAGGTGAATCCGCAGACAACCCAAGTAGGGAGCAGAATTCACGCGTAAAAGACTGGGCAACTTCGCTCCAGGCACTATCAGTCTCAAAGGTGAGACGATACGGCGAGTCTTGCAGGTTCGACTCAAATGCCATAGCTGCAGACAACTGCTGAATGTCGCGGAGGAAGCGAGCCTGAAACCGCCCAAAGTTTTCGCGTGCATATGTGATAGCCCCGAGGAGGCCGTTCCGTGAGTCGTTTGGTAGGCCGTTCACCTGAGGTCCTTGGAAGAGCCAAACGTATTGTAGCTTGGTAAGCTCGAATTCAAGATTGCTACCTCGCTTCTCCAGCTCGGTACTATGATCTCTCGCCCATTCAATGGCTGGCAACAGATTCCTTTCTCGGAGTTGTCCCAGTATGGCGTACATGTTGGAGAACTTAGCTTGTAGCTCTTGTGACTTAAGAGATGTGAACTCCTCTTCATCCCCATGATATGGATTTGGCGTGCCCGGGGTGGGTTTGGCTTCTGGTGGGCTCGCGTGCGCTTCTTCGATGAATGTAGAGGCAACGCCAAACTGGCCTTCGCGAAGAAGATGCATGGCAATAGCCCGGTTGATAAGGGTCGGGTGTGAAGCAAGAGCATCGTAGTCAGTCGACAGTGTTTCTGATGGGAGAGACTTCTGGGATAGGTTCTGGCAGATTAAGAGTTAGCCCGCATATCCAGTGCCACACGGCGGTTCCATACCTTATCCAACGCCTTCCCATACTTATTATGCGCAGCATATATCTTCTTGAGATCATCTGTGACTCTATCTAATCCCTGTTTAAATGGATTCTGTAACTTGGCAAGAGTTATCGATGCGGTATTCGAGTCTAAAGGTCTGTCAGCGGTGTGCTGACGTAGCATGCCTCTGGTGCTATTACTAACCTGCTGCAATTGCCTCCCGTGCATTGCATAGCTGCTCCAAGACTTTGTCGACATCCTCAATGCTCTGTGATAGCGAAGCGTCTTTCTGCAACCGGGCAAGCTCTAATTGAAGAGCCTCCATGTTTAAATGGCCACCCCGCCGTCACAGTAGTTCGTATGGTCCAGATCCTGGGGTATCATCCACTTCGAGGGTTCGGTGAGATGACAGACATGTCATCGGGCCATCTGATCGTATAATCCGAAGTGTAAGAGATCCTTTGTGCAACGTATAGTCCAGGACAGTGAGCTTCTGTATTTGATGTTGGCAGAGCTCAGAAGTTGATGGCATGCTGGTCATCGTGGACCCGCTCTGGATCCGGGACGTCTTCCGCACTGCTGGGGTCAGAGGAACCTTGGTGTCATGCCGCAGGCGCCGATAAGAAGCTTCCCGCTGGTACGTACCCCACATGCTACTACTGTACGTCAAATCGAGTTCGAAGCTTCTATGGCCTCTCCATAACTATACCCAACCCTCGACGCCTTTCCGGTAAAGCTCGTCTACGATCCAGCTTCATCCGCTGGGCTTTTGCTAAAACAAAATTACACTCGTTAAAGCTGGTTGGCTTTTGTCTCTGCGGTAGAAGTTTCCGAGGCCTTCGTGGCTCCACGTCCAAACCACATGCTTGTACAATGATTCGGATAGGAGCTATTCAGCATTTGCCCTCAGCCTTTTACAGCCGACAGTAGTAGGAGGGGATCTTGGCATGAACGGCCTGTTGGTGGGCTCACGGGAAATTTCATTGCTGAGTACGACGGGCGCCCAATCTTGGGCACACCGCCAGAGCAAGAAGGGCAGCATCCATGTCTTTCCTACAAACAGATGCACGGCTGCACCGTGAAGAAGACTGGACTCTCTCTCGGACATCCTCAATTCAAGCTAGCTCTTCAAAGAGTCCTAGGCCAGCATCTCTTGACGGTAACGCCACCCATGGCTCCCCAGAAGCCAATACGCAACAGTCGGGCTCTCCTACGTCCCATCGAAGATTCGTATTTACCGACCCCATAGCGTTCAGGTTAGTCACTCAAAGATACGGTCATACATATTTCAATTGCTAACTCAGTAAAGGTATCTTGAGGATGATTCCGCAACTGTTGTACTGGAGCGCCGGGGGGAACTGAAAGGCTACCAACTATATCTGGTTGAACAATGGGCATGCTCTCGCGTGCATCCAACATTCGTTATAACGACATTTACAGGAGACCCTGCTCATACTGTTCTGGTTGGAGTCTTAGGTGTACCAGCCAATGAAGAAACCTGGTCTCCACGCCTTCGGGTTTACTTCAAAGCTATCTCTCAGTTTCATGCAAGGCCGAAGGAAACTCCTCTCGGGATGCTTATGGTAACAAACCTGAGCGGTTTTCCTTCTGCACTGACTGTGATTCCTGTGCCAGATGGCGATATCAAGAACCATCGGGAGGATTTCATTGTTAATGAAAACCTGAAGAGGCTCGGATGCTCAGGGAGGTCCGGCTTGAGTCTCGCTCAGCCAGTGGCCGCCACACAGGCCAAATTTCACCAGCTATACAAAACAAGCGATCGCATCGATCTATATAGTGCTGTTATTGAGTTGGTAAAACTCTGTCAGGTTGCGCTGATGATGTTTGGAAAGTTGGAGCAGGAATACGCAGACGGTTTGCTTTGCGACATTACGGAGAGGGCCATCAACGACTGGTGGACTGAATTTGGGTCCGAGTATTATAATATCGAGCCAGCCGATGGCATCCTTGGTCCAACAACGGTGGCCGCCCTCATTGGCATGCTGATGGGGGCTCGAAATCGTCTCAATTACTGTGGTGCCCCTGTCGCAAAGGATGCCTTTGACATAACCAGTCTAAAACGCGGTATCGCCTACTTCCAAAAGTCTCAGAAGTTAGAGCGTACACGCAGGCTTGATAGACAGACTCTTGCGTGCTTACGCCGGGTTACAGCAAAGGCCGCAGCTGGTGAGGGTTGGGCAGTTCCAAAGGCTGTGAAGTCTACGGTGGTCGAGCTCAGTGGAAAGGGTGGTGAGATGATGATGGGTATGGTTGGAGGGCGTGACAAGGCTGGTATTGGGGATATAGAGACCCTCGACATCGACCGGCTGGTATCGCTTGTTCAAGGCGACCGTTCCAAATGGTTATGGTATGGGAAAAACAAGAGGACCGGAACTGGGGACAACTTTGGGAAGTCGTTACCAGACAACGGGAATATGGTTTTTAGTCGGGATACGTCTGGCGGTTACGTATGGTCTAACAGGAGAAACGAAGCTACTGCTGTTGAGGATGATGACGAGCTGCGGAGAAAGGAGACCTCGAACACAATTTACCCGACTCGATCTACGTCGTCGGCGGTGAGTCTGTCTGAAACCCCGACTGAGAGAGATCCGCAGCTTCGTAAGACGGTGTTCAAGAGCGTAACGGGGAAAATGAGCGATGCCCGCTCGGGATTTGGGCGTATAAAGGATGCTGTAGGGTTGAGAGGCCATGCCAGTAGACATTCAAAGGACGAGGCAATGGAAGGAGAGGGTGGCTATTATCTTACACCCAGTACTGCGAACTTCGACCCCAACACTGGAACTTCAGCCACACCGGGGAACATGGGAAAGGCTTTCTCGTGGAAAACCAAGCCTGAGGAGTATCAAGGCGGATATCGAAAGGACCAATATCCACCGTTAACAGCAACTACTTCGGCCAGAGGACGGGAGTCGGCTATGGTACGAGACTCGGAATCGCCTCCGGGCGACAATAATACCAATATTCAGCCGGGACTTGAAGCATTGCAGGCGGATAAAATACCATCCGGGGTTGAAAAGAAGGTTACTCCACCGGCCAAGCCCGGAAATATCACTAGCGACATTGCCATTGATGAACCTTCTATCAATGGGTCCTCCAATGGTCATGCAGGCCTGGACGAGCCGTCCCAGGATACACGGCGCTGTTCGGATAATATGTTTCTTTATCGGCGTAGAAGCTTTACCAGTGTGGACTCTGTGTATGGACAGACCTGGAACGAGGCACGATGGCCCCGACATTTGTCCTTTAGCGATGTATCGGAGGCCGTCTTGAAGTGGCAAGATATAAGTGCTCCTGCGGGCAGGGAAGAGCATATCTATGGCCCACGGTATGTGGTGGAGGAGGAGAATAGGCTGCGTGATAGAGTCCTAGAACTCAACAACCACGTCAGCGAGTGGGTTAAAGCGAAGGTTGCAAGCGTAGAAGCCCTCGAGGCCCAGGCCATGGATGACCAGGAGGAGTTTCAGAAGTTATATTACGAGCTCTGCGAGAATTATCAGAATATCCAACAAAGCTCACAGGACCTGTTGGCTGAGGAACGCACTCGCCTTGCGGAGAGCACGAATAAGATCGAGGTGCTAGAAGCCAAATTAGAGTATGAGATCAACGCACTTGTGTCCAAGGTTGCGGACGTTGAAGATGGCGTCGCTCAGTTTGAGACTCAGGTTGATAATCTTGAATCCCATGCTACGGAGCTGGAGCAGCTGCTCCAGACTGAAGGTTGGTTGCACTGGGCAGTAAGGACATTTACTGGTATTGGAATAGGGCCACACGTGGTGGATCCATGATTGGGTAGTATAATATAGATTATTTGATGTTATGGCTAGCTTTTGGATGCCGTATTATTTACGTCTAGGTGAGCATATTGTAGAGTGTTTTTCATATCCACGTGGTGTCCTCAATATAATAATTAGTGGTCGATATTTAAATATTCAGATTGGTTAATACAGGGATGACCGAGCAAAAATACAACCATAAATAATATACCCACCGTCCAGCGTCACCAAGGCCCGGATATCAATTTGATGACCATTCTCATACTAGTAATTATATATAACCGGCACAGCCATATCCATCCCTACGATGAAGAGAGGTTCGCAGAGAAGCTGACAACGGCTTCCACCAAAGCCCATCAACCAAGACATCGACATCCTCTAAGCACAATAGAGCATGCATTCCACCTATCTACAAGAGTTGATATATTCACTACGATGGTATTACTATGCGCATGCTTTACGAGTGGCACCCAGAAGTAGACACGCCAAGATAAACAGAGTCGGAGGAGTATATGAGTTCGACGATGCCATAAATTTTACACATAGTAGTACAGTAGTGCTGAGACCCGAGAGAAAATACCCTAAGTCCCCCCACAATCTAAGACGTACATGCCCCGGAGAAGACATATATCCCCTGCCCCCCAAGGCGTCTAATCCCAAAAGCCGAAGTAACCAGATCACCCGATTCCAAACAAGCCCTTGTCATGCTGCCCTTTCATATTCTTACATTCCGCCAAAGCCCATTCCTCCTGGACCCTGGCCTCCGCCGGCACCCTTTGCCTGCGCCTCTGCTTGTAGGATCTCAGAGACCTTCATCTGGACATCGAAAAATTTCGCCGCGCACCTGTCAATGCAGACACCCTCGCCCTTGTTCAGCTCGCCCTCGCGGTAGTCGTTGGGTATACACTTCTTCATGCATGCGCGCGAGAGCCTGGACATGTAATTAGCAAAAGGTCGTTCGAATTACGCAATGGGTAGTGTGCTGTTTGGGCGTGACGCACTTGCTGAACATGTCTGTGACGAGGTCCATCTCCTGCTCGGCGGCAGCGATCTTCTCAGCCGACGAGGGCTGCGGCCTTCCGATTCCGAACATAGACATCTTGAGAAGTGAAGGAGCGGTTTGCGGATTTGATATTGTTTGTAGAAGCGTGTCGGCAAGGCTGTGAATTGACGTTGATGATGTTCAGGCTTGATGGCAGCCATACGCAACTTTATTAGCTCCCGATAATAATTGCGCCAAGGCCCGGAACCTGGAAGCTTGAACCGAGCCGCTAAAAATCCGAGCTTCAATAAAACATTTCTCCGCGAATATCCAACCCTCCCAAGTGAATATTTCTACAAACCACCTCGCAATGATCTGAACTCTAATCTAGGTATGTTGCTCAGGTCTACTAATTTTATTATCCCGCCAATCCAATATGATGAACCATTTATAACATTAGAACCGTTGCGACTGACACCTCACGGTGGTTGATCTCATCTCTCATTTTTCTGATATTTTGCTACAATTTTGCCCTACAATTAGTCCATTTAGGATTTGAAAGTGCTTTGCTAATAACCGCTTTCTACAACAGGATGACCGCCAGACCGTTGCTCAAGTTTTTGTATCCGCGGACGCACAGGGACCTGTCCTTCGCGACGAAGGATGCCTACCTATCGTTTTATTCCACAGGCAGGAACTTGACTGGACTCCTACGGTCATCAAGCCGCGCCTCGTGCTGGTCTACATGTGCATATAGTACCAAGGCTGGTGCACCCACAGAAGAAAGTAAAGGAACTTTAATTGGCAAGAAAAGCGATGATTTTCAGCAGCGCCTGAAGGAGCTCCAAAATGCAAATGCCCTAAAATACCCTCGAATCCAGCCAGATAGAAATGCAATTAGTTGTGCAGAGTTTAAGAAACGATATGCCGTGCTGAATCCCGAAGAATCAAGAGAAAGTGACAATGTGACCCTTCGCGGTATGTTGAATCGTGTAGCATCTGTGTCCACAATAACTAATTAAACTAGGGAGGTTATACTCCTCGCGAATTGCGGGCAGCAAGCTCGCGTTCCTCGATGTCGTCCAGGATGGAGATCGCGTCCAAGGTTTGGTTAACCTGCGTCGTATTCAGGCCGACGATGGCGTCCACGCAGACCAGTTCAAGGAGTTTTACCATCTTGCCAGACGAGGCGACATAGTTGGTATGCCTCTTGAGAATCCCTATCCCTTTGCATATAATAACAAACTCTGCAGAGATAACAGGTGTGCCCACTCGTACCAAGAGGGGTGAACTGTCTGTCAATGCTACGAAACTCCCCGTTATCCTCACACCTGCCCTCGCCAGCTTGCCCAGCACACTCGACGACTTGGAAACACGGATAAGGAACAGGCATGCAGATACCTTGGTCAACCAAAAAGTTGCAGACACGCTAAAGCTTCGCTCCCACGTCGTTCAGTATTTGCGCAATTTCCTCCTGTCAGACAACTTTCTCGAGGTACAAACTCCAATCATCGCCGAGGATGCTGGTGGAGCAGTTGCACGCCCCTTCAATACCGTGGCCACGGAATTCTCCACAAAGACACTCTCACTTCGAATTGCGCCTGAAATATGGCTAAAGAGGCTGATACTGGGTGGAATGGACCGTGTCTTTGAGATTGGCCCTTCGTTCCGAAACGAAGGCCTTGACGCAACACACAACCCTGAGTTCACAACCTGCGAATTCTACAAGTCGTTTGCGGATATAGAGGAGCTTATCAAAATGACCGAGGACCTGTTCTCGGGGCTTGCAGGCCATGTCAATGAGCTCATATCGTCAAAACTTACTTCATTGGACAAGCTGGACATGAAATTACTCGCAGCCCCTTTTAAGCGCATCGAGTTTATCCCCGAATTGGAGCAGCGAATCGGACACAAGCTGCCGGACCTTGAAGCCGATAATGCAGCGCACCAAGTTGCCTCTCTTTTTTCTGAGCTCTCTCAGCCACTTCCTTTATCTCCCACACTCCCCCGAATGCTAGATAAGCTCGCATCAGTATATCTTGAGCCGTCCTGCGACTCTCCCACTTTTATAATACACCACCCCGCATGCATGGCGCCTCTCGCAAAGTCCTTCCGCGATCCAGCCACTAATCAGCTTGTGTCCGCTCGCGTTGAGCTGTTCGTGCAGCACAAGGAGCTCGCCAACATGTACGAGGAGGAGAATTCGCCATTTGAACAACGCCGGAAGTTTATCCAACAAGTGCAGTGGAAGGACGAGGAGAATGAGGCTGTCATCGATGAGAGTTATTTGGAGGCACTGGAGTGGGGGTTGCCGCCTACGGGAGGTTGGGGATGCGGGATCGATAGATTGTGTATGTTGATGTCGGGAGCAACACGTATTACAGACGTGCTTGCGTTTGGGAGCTTGAAGAATGTCGTGGGCCTTGGGAAGGATTCATACAAGAACTGACTTCATGTATCCCGTGTAGATTACTGTAACAATATGTATTTGTAGACACGTTGGGGAATATTATACATTTCAAAAATCCCTAATTATGCAAGTGTCCACGCAAAGTAACTAAAACGCCCATGGAATCTGGTGTATTCCATTCAAACCACGCGAGCTGAAGACAAGTACCATATGTGGCGACATTTCCTGTATAAAGAGCCACTTCATTAAAATCAAATGTGCCACAAATCATTGGTAAATGGAACCTGTGGCCTTATTTCTCATCGTTCCCAGCATTACTAGCACCCGTCATGTCTTCATCGCCATCGTTGTTGTCCTTGACTCTCTTACTACTAGTCTGAATCTCTTCCTCAGCCTCTCTCTTTGGGGTTGAAGGCTTTTCTTCAACTTCGCCGTCGCCTTCAACGGCCTCAACTTTCCTCCCAACTGCAGCTTCAACATCGATGCCCTGTATGCCATGTCGCAGATTATGCCCCGGACCTTGAGGCCCCATATCCTCCATACCAATCTCCTCAGGGCCACGGGCATGCGGCGTTTCATCCTCTTCCCCATCGCCATTGGGATGTGGCTGCATGTGGGCGAGTTGAGTTGCGGGTACTACCCCCGCGCGCTGCTCTTGTCGCAAAAGCTCTCCTTGGGTAACACCTCCCTCGGCCCGCAGTCCACTCTCGACACTGTTGCCGTCACCAACAGCAGCTAGCGTGGTTGAAGAAATGCCGTTCACCGATACAGACACCGTTTCGATGCTACCAGCTCCATTGGGGCCATCAATAGTCTCCGTCCTTTCCGTCCTGACCTCGCCTTCCATATCAGAAGCTACTGCCTCTCCGTTTGCAGCCGAAATCGATTGCAGCCATGGGATTGGAGTGAGCAGAGCGCCACCTAGACTTTCATCGCTGCTGAGATTGTGCTGCACTTGTGTTGTGTTACCCCACGATATTGATTCTGGATCGGGACCGCTGGATATGCCGTTGGTAAGGATCTTGGCGCCATTGGCATCGGGCACTGGTGCTGGTAGGGGGTATATATTTGCGCTGGATGTGACATGGACGACGCGATCGATCGCGTGTAGATATGAGGGAAGGTTGCGATAGTGGAGCTTTGGTTCGAGAATGAGCTCTGACAGCCGCTGGATCGTGTGCGGAGGGTATAATGTGAAGTGAGTGTTGAGAGTTTCAACTATAGAACTGAGGAGGGAATCGATTTGAGGATGGAGGGAGCCAGGCGCAATGGTTGAGCTTAGGTCGGAGGTATTGGCATGTTGCGCCGTGGGTGTTGGTGTGATGTTCTCCTTGTCCGCTGACTGAGTTGAATCTGCTATACTTTGGCTCGAATTATCGGCCGATGGCGATGGCGGTGCCTTTTCTGACTGTATGGTGTTGGGGGAGGCTGTAACACTTGGTGGCGAGCGAGGCGCTGACGGGGCTGGGAACTCGTGTGGAATGACCTGCAACCGTACACATCCATCAGTAAATGAAGACCCCAAGTACGCGCCGGTATCATGTATCAGAGGGAATGCATCATAACATACCTTCTCTAGTCTATATATGAGGCGGGAGACCAGCGCTGGCCACACGGCACTGTTTGGCAAACGTTAGGAACACGACCATCAAAAGTGGCAAGACAAGATGCGAGGCAGGCTTACTAGTCTATCTTTGTGCCGGACGAGCATATTTTCAAGTAGGCAATATCATCATCAGTTAAATCCATGGCGTCCATGGCGCTGAAGCGGTGGTTGGAGACTGAGGGAGTGGTGTATGGTGGGGTAGAGGGAGGTGGTAAGGCGTAAGGCGGTGGGAAAGAGTATAGGCTCTCTCTCTCAGCCTTGTCGGAGGTCCGTTCCAGGCAGTTTGGGATGAAGAGTACGTACCTCGACAAACACGCGCTAGTAAAAAGTTTGTTGTGTTTGCACTCGACGTATTTCCCCCTTTCAGACAGATTCAGACTCGCTTAGCTCGGGCCAGGAACCTCCTGCCCAGGTATAAATATCCAGCTTCCCCCCTTCCAAAAACCTCTTCTTTTCTTCTTCATACTTACCTTGTGATGGCCAGGATGCTCATGAATATCCTCGGCCCTAATGCGAGAGCTCCATTGCACATCGGGGACTCAAGCATCGGCCAATATCCTTCGGGGTCTTGGATCGCGGAATTTTTGATTGCACTCCCTTTGGGAACCCTTTTCATTGAGATCATGGCCTGGTGCCTTGACTTGAAGAAGATGGGATATTAACAATATATGAAAGGATAGATAATTGGAAAATAGATCACTTTGTAATTCACATTCCCACAGTAAGAGTGTCGATATGATGCCGCAGTAACCTCACAGGCCAATTGTGTTTATAATAGTGGTGGAACTGGATTTCATCTGTCACAGACAACACAGAAGCCTCTTCACCGCAAGAAGTACTATATAGAACAACGAATGTTACCTACATACATATGATGCCCAAGTAAACAATGTTACTGTTCTGAGTCCGTACAACGCACAGAGAGTAATGGCCGAGTTATTGTGTGGATAGGGACTCCCAATGGGCTCCTCATTTGTCACAGCAACACGGCAGCTTCCTCACACATCCGCCAACCCTTCCTCCATTGGGCATGAGATAAGAACTGAACGGCATAAAGATGGTTTTAGGGCTCGCTGGCCAGAGTAGCCGCTGAGCCATTGTGTAGATTGTGGTCAGTGGACTGGGTGGGTTCTAGACACTTCATTTGTCACAGAACACAGCAACACAGCAGCTTCCAACATGAGATGAGAGCGAGCTGCACATCACAATAGCTCCTACTACTCTAGAATGCTCGCTCCTTCCCCACAGTAACCGCGGAGGTAATGTATCGCGGTGGATAGTGGACTCTCTTTTCCTTCGTCATAGCCACACACAGCCTCTTTCACCGCCGTGGAACGAACTGCACAGCCTCAAGCCTCAAGCCTCAAGCCTCAAGCCCCAAGCATTGACTTTCTCCCGCCCTGAGCCACATTACGGCAGAGTACTCTAAGGACGCGTATGTGCAAGTATATAGTACTTACATAACACTTTTTCTAATATGTGCTCACAAGCATAATTACATTGTATTCTCTACTTACTCTTAGTTGTGGTCTGGGTCTCTCTCCCTCTCCCACCTGCCACAAACCGTTGTCCCCATTTTCAACCCTCCCTGCCCTTCTTACTGTGTCGGATCATGCAGATCCAACAAGAACCCATCGTTTGAAGAAGATACTCTACCCCTCCCACCAAATCCTTCATTCGTAAATCAATGTCCTTCTAGCGAATACGCATCTCACAATCCTTTTTATCCTATTTCACTTTCAAAACTTCATTCAGCTCGTTCCTTCCTCTTTATCCCCCTATACTGCCACCATTTTCTAGTCACGACTACTCACTCGTCACCTTCTCTTGTTATCGGCGGCCGCATACGCATACGAGAAATCGCCAAGGGGGCCAGCGCAGTACCTCCTGTTCTATCCATTCTTTCGTAACACACGACAACCATCAGCGTTTCATCCTCGACTGTCCCATGTAGGGCCATATACACACCCATTGCACCAGTAGCGAAAAAGCTCGTACTCGACTTGTCGTCAATACTCAAACCCAATACAACAACAAACAGCCCTTCATTGACATCGACATAGTCGAAATATCTACCCGATTTCATATCATCTACCCTATAAATCATCAGCCAGGAGCTCTCCTGTAGAGCCCTGTCGCCGGCGAAGTGGCCTACCGAGAGGAACCTCAAAACTCGCTCCTCGCAGAAGAGTTAGCCTACACGCCTTATATTGGCGACCGCAAACGCCGTAGAGTCTCCGCTCGCGGCTACACGCCCGAACTCCGATTCAATATGTATAAGCCGAACACGACCTGGACATGGGCCTTCATGATTGTAACAATCGTGCAGGCCGCGGTGGTCTTGGGCTTGGAGTCGTAAGTCTTCGTGAGGAGTGATAGGTGTCCTAGGACTTTGACTGACCTTTCAATGTAGCTATATTTTCGCAAAATTTCAGACGGCACTTGTTCCCGGTCTTCCATCGGTAGCCAAAGTTAAAGTCATACCGACCTATCTAACGCTCTTTATTTTCGCTTTCGTCTATCAACTGGTCCTTGTATACGACTCTCTGCGGCTGAAGAACACTATCCAGGTCATCGGGCTTTGCCTGTATAACCTAGGAATCTTGATCTACTCTTCCGTGCAGGTAAGCCAAATCAAGGATGCCGTCTGGGAGCTTTATCTGTCCAGCCCAAGTTACCTCCACGAGGGCCAGTTGCTATGGCCTATTATACACCCGTACCTGGTTGCAGTCCCGGTCATAATTGGGTTGGGAACGGCAGTAATGTCAGGTATTGCCTACAAACTGTATGGTGAATTTGCCTGGACCATCTATAAGCATATCAGTGCGGATCTTCGCATGAAGAGACGATTCTTGACATTCCAGGTACGGAAACATATTCCAACGACCATTTGCTCATTTAACTGACACTCATGGCAGATTTACATCGCACTCCTGAAGTTCGATTTCTTTTTCTTCCTTGGATTTACTGTGCAGTTTCTCGTCATTGTGTCGAGCAGCCAAAATGTGGAATTCTACCTCACCATTGCCGCCATTCCGATCACTATCCTTATCCTCGCCATGGCCGCTATCTGGACCCGCCGAGAGATAAAAATCGGCATGATTGTCAACATCATCCTATATTTCGCCGCACTCGCATATTTCCTTTTCAAGTTGGTACGGATATATCAACCTGATCGTCAGACTCAGTACCGCCCTGCCCGGACATCTCTCACCATCTTCGCTATCCTAACTATCATACTCATTCTGTTGACAATCACCAACGCGTGTGTTTGTATGCACAACTTCGACAAGGGTCTTAAGCCATTTGTGACCAGGAGGAAGATTATCGGAGGAGACGAAAAGACAGACAACTTTACTGAACTTCCTGACATGAAGCACGGAGGTCCAGTAGCACCACAGGCGAACAGAATGACGATCGACTAGGCGGGTATTTGAGGCACGCAAGGTGTTTCTGGGTTATGACTGTATATTGGACGAATCGCAGTCTTTATTTTCTTTTGTTTAGATCTACGCGTCCTGGGCCACTGCGGCATATCATGGCGTTCATACCCTAGGAGTTGGAAGATTCGGGATACTTTCATGTTTTGCGGAACGGCATAGCGACGCCGAGAATTTGAAAATTTGTAGGCTGATCCTGGGAGGGAGAGCAAGGATTGGAATACCCGTGTGTAGGCTTATGTATAGCTACTGTCTATTGGAATCTGACAAGCACGAATGCATATTGATTTGATATTTATACTTTTACTTAACCCCTTGAACAACTGTCCCTATCAATCTGTCGTACGAACGTTATTAGAAATGACATCCGGGCCATGTTCAGGACAATATCCTAACTACGCCGTAATACCCACCCTGTCCATAGATTATAAATGCAAGTCCCCTCCGACATTATTGAAATTGAAAACCCCAGACTTCTTTTTTTCCTGCTTTGCCCAGCGGAGGCCACATGCATTACATAGTGTCTTCGCCCCCTCTGGGCCTTTGCGCCACTCCGGTGAGTCATGAGTACCTGGATATATCAGTGAGCCGAAAATTTATTTAGCACAGTCCGGTGATTGATATGCATACCACAGTCCGTGCAGACATATTTGTCTGCTGTTTTGATTTTCTTCTTCTTATCCACACTCCTACCGTCATTATCGACTGGCATAGTGGTACCTGAATCTCCACGAATAAGTGTGGGAGCGGCATCGCCAGTGCTGATACCCTGGCTCCGTTCTCCATCCTGGTAACGTAGTCCGGTCAACATCTCAATGGTTTCGATATTCGTTGCTATCCCATAGAGCACTGCCTTCTCCTCCGTAGAGTCTAGCTTGCTGCCGGAACCTACATCGTCAGGGCCTTGCCGAGTGGAGGCGGGTTTGATGGACGGTCCTTTGACTGGGGGCAGCATTGCAAGAACTTCAGTGCCTGAAGAATGGCCTATCCCAACA
Source organism: Pseudogymnoascus pannorum (assembly GCA_001630605.1). Lineage (NCBI taxonomy): Eukaryota > Fungi > Ascomycota > Leotiomycetes > Thelebolales > Thelebolaceae > Pseudogymnoascus > Pseudogymnoascus pannorum. The sequence goes on from LNAS01000015.1 coordinate 19,949, forward strand.
GGCAATGTTGCATTGTTTTCCTGTGAAGCGTATTGATCCCAAGGCCCTTCATGTTCTTTCTTCCACTGAGGTTGGTAATCCTCTTGCTCCTCAGCGTCTTCGCGCCGTAAGGCTTCAATCTTTTTCATGAGGCGCTCATTCTCAATTTTGTGCTCGAGGAACGAGTCTAGGAGAGCCGCGCTCTTGCTTGGGTATAGACGCGACATCATGAAGAAACCACTGCAAGGAGCTCGTGAGTTATTTTGGCTGGAAGATGTAGCTGCGCTGGTTAAATGCGGCTGGCCATGACACTCAAGAACTGCATATTCATCGCCGGTTCGTTTGCGGAATCGGTAGAAAACCCGCAGAGCATCTCCGCTTGTAATAGAGTTATTAAACTCGCGGATAAACATGGCACTGTCGTCTGGATGGATGAAGTCTACAATAGATTTACCTATAATCTCTTCTGGGGTATATCCTGTTAGTTGCTTGACGCTGTCTGAAACATAGAGCACGCGACCATCAGCGGCGAGGATGTGAATAAGATCTTTCAACTCTTCTACGACCTGTTGCATCCAATTTCGATTTTTGATGAATTTGTTGTCTGTAGTGCTTCCTGATTGAGAGGATTGCATTGCAAAGTACGCGGAGGTGTCGCCGGCGCCTGTCACGCTTATTGCGTTCTCATTGTATGTTTGTGGAGCACTAGTTTCATCTAAAGTCCTGTTACTTTGTTTTTCAGGCACTCATATTCAAACGGAAAGCACCTCTTACCATTTTGGTTCACTTGGACACCACCTAGGACACCAATGTGAAGATCACCGGGGTCATCAAGGGGGAGGTTTCCAAGGCCATGGACGTGGACCTCGTCAAGCATATCGGCCATGGCCGGTTCATTGTTCATCTAAATGGGCAATTAGCTCCTGTTGAGGTTTTAAACGCGAAGTTTCCTTTCAGCGTCTTGAATACCCACACATAACTCCCCATCGTCTTGACCTCCATAGTACATGGCCGAGGGATCACTAGCCAGGATATCAATGGCTGGTGGTGGCTCTGGCGGCATTTTGGGTTGCTAACCCGCACAAGAGTAAGAATGTATTTAAATATTACCAAACCCCAGAACCATCTGGGGGCATTTCACAAATAAAACATGCTATAACCTATTCATTTATGTTATAGTAGAATCATGGACGCTTGTCAATCCTTTCAAGCAAGGCTGGACCTCACGTTCAAACAACCAACCCCCCACCTCGCGTTAACATATCACGTGACACCGCGTTCCGTCGCCCTTGCATCCATTTATGTACTATACGGTATCAAATGGCGTTTGTCCGTTGACTTCGCAACATTGGTCTCCATGTCCCCCAACAACAAATATTCCATGGGCATGTAACATAGCTACTGTGGCGGCAGAACTGCCAAATAGACAAGATGTGAAGCATACCCTCTCCTGGATATTCGGAGATCTTACGCTAATAGTGGAGTACAGGTGTATGTACATAGAGGTTCTGGGCCAGCCTCCAGACGGCTAACTAGTTTATTATAGCCAAAATTGATAAGCTGTCCATCCTTGGGTATCTGTTGCGGACCTCCCATGATGCCAGTAACTGACCCAAATTTACAGGGTGCGATCTTTCGACAACATCCGCAGCGAGACGATACAGTTCCACACCCCGTTAACTCTTATCGTGGGGTATAATGGCTCAGGGAAGACGACAATTATCGAGTGTCTCAAGTATGCTACAACGGGGCAACTGCCCCCGAACAGCAAAGGCGGAGCTTTCATTCATGACCCCAAGCTTTGTGGCGAAAAAGAGGTTCTTGCGCAAGTCAAATTATCCTTCAAAGGCACACAAGGCGCTAGGCTGGTTGTCACTCGAAGTTTACAACTCACGGTTAAGAAGACGACGAGGTCGCAGAAAACCTTGGAGGGCCAGTTGTTGATGATTAAGGATGGCGAGCGAACTACGATATCTTCTCGGGTTGCGGAATTGGACCAAATTATGCCCCAGTACCTGGGAGTGTCTGAGGCCATTCTGGATTCCGTAATATTCTGCCACCAGGACGAGTCATTATGGCCCATGAGCGAGCCATCGGTACTCAAGAAGAAGTTTGACGAGATTTTCGAAGCCCTGAAGTACACCAAAGCGATAGAGAACATAAAGACCGTCAGAAAGAACCAGGGAATCGCGTTGGCAAAGCACAAGATGCTTGAGGATCAATTCAAGACGGAAAAGGACAGAGGCGAGAGGGCAGAGAAAAAGTCTATTCAGCTTCAAGACGAAATCGAGAAACTACGCGCCGAAAGCGAGCAGCTTACGAAAGATATGCAAGTTGCACTGGATAGCGCAAGAGAGAAAACCAAGCAAGCGCAGGAGTATCAAGGCATCGTCAACGAATTGAAAAACAAGCGTTATCAAGCTGAACGGCGACGTGAAGACGTTGAGGACTTGAAAGACAACCTCACGGAGCTCCAAGAGTCAGATCAGGAACTCGAGGACTTGCTTGCACGATCCGAAGATACCATGGAAATGAACAGAGTCGAAGAGAAAACCCACCAGGAGACCTATACTAGGCTTCGGAAGGAGCTTGAACTTTGCAGACAGAAGCAGGCTAGGAAGCTTGCTGAACAAGGACAGTACACGGCAGAAAAGGATAACTATACACGCCAGATTGGTGAGCGCGAGAAGCTAGTAAAAGAAGCTGCACGAAAACACCAGGTCCGCGGATATGAAGGGGATGTCAATAGTGGACTAATAAACAGCTTTATTGAACGGATGGGAAAGCTTGCGAAGGACAAAAGTCGAGAGCTAGAACGCCTCCAACAGACCTTAGAAGATGACCTTGGTGAGGCGCAGGCTACTCTATCCAGCTTACAGAGTCGTCGCTCGGCATGCACACAAGATAAAGTCAATGCTAGGCAATTGACCACGGACAACACTAAACGAATGGCCAGTATGCAAGATAGTGTTAAGAACATCCAAATTGATGAAGGAGCCAAGGCGAAATTAGAATCGACTCTTGAAGAACTTCATGAGAAGCTGAGGAACTCTACCAGAGACGCCGAGCAAGCTGGGTGGGATAAGCTTCTTCAGTCAGAGAACTCGAAGCTTCGAGACTTAGAAGATGAGAGATCGAGGTTGAATGACCAACTCGTGCAATCTAGCCGTATGGCAGAAGACCGTGCGCAACTCGACTACTACAGGAAAGAGCTCAAAGACCGCCAGCGGAGCCTTGATTCTATGCAGGCGAAGTATGGAGACAAGCTATCATCTACTGTCGGCCAAGATTGGAAGCCCACGACTCTAGCTGTGGAGTTCCAGGACGCACTGGACCAAAGAAGCTCCGCAACACAAGAAGCACAGATCCAGCGTGATGTTACCGTTCAAGAAGTGCAACAAGTTGAATTTAAGCTGTCGACTGCACGGGACTCTCGTAAGCGAAAGGCTGAGGAAATGAAGTCCTGTGAAAAGGCTGTACTTAACTCGATTCAGAGTGCTGAGGGCCAGGCTTTACCAAGTATAGACGACTACTTGCCAGAGCTTTCAAAGTTAGAGAGTGACCGTGACCTCATCAAGTCCGATATCGATAACTTCGCCCACTTGAATAAATTCTGGTCGGGATGCATTGATACCGCTGAGCGGAAAAATCAGTGCCATCTTTGTGACCGGAAGTTCCAGCCAGAAGAAAAATCCGCCACCATATCTAAGCTAAGGAGCAAGCTCGCAAAAGATGCGAGACAAACTTTGATGGTCGAATTAAAAGAGCTGGAGGAGTTGTGTGGTGATGCCCAGGCTGTCCGGTCACAGTATGAGACGCACGTACGGCTCAGTAAAACGGAGCTTCCGGCCCTCGAGAAAGATATCAAGAAGCTTGACGATCAACGCAGCACTCTGATTAAACGCCTGGAGGAACAAGACAACCATGTGCGTGAGGAGGAGTCCACAAAACTAGACATTGAATCTCTTTCCAAGTCAGTCAGTACAATTGTCAGATACGTGACAGATATCAATGAGTTTGAAGAACAAATTGCTTCGATTGCATCACAACAGAAGTTGTTAGGCAGCCACCTCAGCGTCAGTGATATCCAAAGCCAACAGAAGATATGCAATAAAAAGTCAGACGAGCTTAAAGAGCAAATATCCAATCTTGTGAAAGAAAAGGACGAGTCTCGATCTCGTATTAACGCGTTAGAGCTCGAACTACGCGATGCGGGAAGTAAAATGGTTGAGGCCAATCACAAAATGCAGAGGATAGAAGAACTTTCACAGCGAATACAGGAGTTGAAAGAAGCCAATGCTAGACAAGAGGAAGCAATAAACAGAGCTGATAGCAATCTCGAATCACTTGAACCAGAGATTAAGAGTGCTGAGGGTAAGCTCACAAATATTCGGCAAGATGGGAAACTTAAAGAGAAGGCTGTCGCGGACGAATCCCTCAAAATATCTGAGACAGTGAATAAGCTCAGAATTGCAGACAAGGCTATACGAGATTATATTGATAATGATGGCCCAGGCAAGCTGAGAGCATGCGAGCAGTCGATTATTGACCTGAACCAAGAAATATCACGGATTGACGCTGAGATATCAGATGTTACTGAGAGGACAAACGCCATAAAAGAGCAGATCGATAACAGCGAAAAAATCAAGAGAAATATTTCAGATAATATCAAGTATCGCAAGTTCAAGCGGGCGTTGGATGTATTGAATGCCGAAATTGCGGAACTTGAATTGCGGAACGCCAACGAAGATCTCTTGCGGCTTAGTCGTGAGGCAGAAAAACAGAACATGAGGCATCAGAAACTATTGGCTGACCGTGGTCCAATTCTCGGTGCCATGAGAGCAAAGGATGATGAACTGCGTGGCATTCTTCATGATTGGGAGACGGAATATAAGGATGCGGCCAAGAATTATCGAGAGTCTCATATTAAGGTAGAGACTACCAAGGCAGCAATTGAGGATTTGGCTCGCTATGGAACTGCCCTTGACCAGGCGATCATGAAGTATCACAGCCTGAAGATGGAGGAGATCAACCGTATCGCTGGAGAGCTCTGGCAAAGTACATATCAAGGCACCGATGTGGACACAATTCTTATCCGCTCTGACGCAGAAAATTCGGCTGGAAGGAGTAATTATAACTACCGAGTGTGCATGGTGAAACAGGATGCCGAAATGGACATGAGAGGCCGATGTAGCGCTGGGCAGCGAGTATTGGCCAGTATCATTATTCGGCTTGCCCTCGCGGAGTGTTTCGGTGTCAATTGTGGGGTATGTAAATATGTATTCCAAAGAACAGCAGAAGCTAACTGTCATTCGTAGCTCATAGCATTGGATGAACCTACGACTAACCTTGACCGCGACAATATTCGCAGTCTTGCAGAATCTCTCCACGGGATTATCCGCACCCGACAGGCACAATCCAACTTCCAACTTATCGTCATCACTCACGACGAAGAATTCTTGCGATACATGAAGTGTGCTGATTTCTGCGATCACTACTATCGTATCAGTAGAGACGATAAACAGAAGAGCATCATTGAAAGGCAATCAATTGCCGAGGTCATATAGTAATGGGCGAACAACTGTATTGCTATCTTAGAGAAGCTTAATAATGATATCCGGCTACTTTCTGAGCTACTACAGAAAAACTATATCAAAACCCCTATGAACAAATGAAAGAAAGTTCGGAATTGAGACCCCTCTACTTTTATAGTGACTGAATTGCAATATAAAATGTTCTTCCGTACACGACCAATATCCCTCCTGATTGACTGGGTCCTGTATCCCCAGTAGTATCAATCTGCGAAAATATCGACAAGAGAAATGGCGAGGAAGAGGATCCGTTCAGGATCCGTTCAGACCCCCCAGAGACAAGCGCCCCTAACTGGGAATATCAGTTAGATTTAACCAATGGAGCAGCTTGGAAGCAACCGTCCGGAACGATTGATATGCTATAGGGGTTCCAAACCGTGTCTTGTATGCCGCCTTTACGTCAATTTAGCCCATTCCTCCAAAGGGGGAATGATTGCCGTTCGATCTTCCCGTGGCACCACCCACTGTGCAGCTGCTTCACATTTTTGGATACTGTACTCTGCAACACCACTTTGATCATCTGGCCCTTCCCCATAGACAGGCGAATAGATTTTGACCGATGGCCATATCGCTGTTTTTACATACCACATCCTCTCCTTCAAGATCTCGCTGGGAGGTAAGTCTTCTGGACTCGCGCCCTCCTGCTCGAGACGTTCATGCTCCAGCTCTTCCCCGAGCCTATCGTACTGAAGTTTCAAGATCCTAGCCTTGTTCGCGCAGTATTCGTCATGATTGGCGCACAGATCGAGATCCACCTTGAACACATCACCAGGTTCCGACATTCGTAGGATGATGGGCTTGGGGTGAACTCGCCGGCAGATTGATAACCAAGCTGTACCACTGACCATATCGAACAGGGATGCAAATCGATCGGAGCGAGATGGTAATGTCAGGTTCAAGTTGGGATGATTGGCCGCATATTTTTCCAGATAGACGGAGACGGGATTGAGAAGATCGAATATATTCAGTGATAGCATCTCCAACTCATCGTAGAAATGTATGGGTACTGCGTTTCCGTCAAGGATTTCCCGGATAGCCTTGCTGCGAGTTTTTGTGCGTGCAAATCCTAATAAATGTCAGACTCCATAAAATAAACTAAAGTTTGGGGTCGAGACTACCATCGAGTGAGCCATTTTCTGCCATTTCGTTTTCGAGAGCATTTAACATGGTGGCTTGATTTGATGTACACCCAAATAAAAGGGGGCTGAATAATTTATCAAGGAAAATGCGTGCGATCATCCCCATCATCATCATGTTTCGTTTAGTCTCGACGAGAAGCAACGAGTCCCAGCTTCTAGAGTCATCAGGGTCGGCATCCTCGACTAGTTCCACCAGATTTAAAAATAGTGACGAGACGTTTATTTCGTTCCAGGGGCGTTCGCCTCCAAATTTGTCAGGCTTGATATCAAACCCCCCATAGTTTTCAAGAACGAAGCCGGTGACGATTTTGTTGGCTTCGGTGAACAAATCATCGAAGAACTCATTGGACTGAGGGCTATCCGTATGACGCGGAAATTGAAGGAGTTGGACAGCAAAGTTTTCGTCTGGAGCCATAATTCTATTCCAGGATGCTCCTTTAACATGTCTGATTTGAGAGGGAGGAAGATGTGAAAAGCGTCCCTTTTGAGGCGCTGGCCGTTGGCCCCGACGACGTATTTCATCGAGCTTCTGAAAAATCCGGTCATAATCCTCTTTCACTAATCTGGTGAAGTTAGCGGGCTGATTAGACATGGTAACCAATCTTCTGTTATATCAATAGGTACACTTACTTCTTGTGAATAACGTTTCGCGGTCCATTTTTAGTTCTTGTTGGCGCTCCTTCCCCTTCACGGCCTACTTGCCGTGGCGAGCGGGAGACTGGGGGCGTAAGTGGGCGACTTGTGGTAACGTCTTCTGCAATCGGGCTACCTGTGGGACCTTCGTTAGGCAGCGGCCCGGAATCTGGAGGTGTAATCGGGCTCTCTGTGGGACCTCCGTCAGGCTGTAGGAGCGGGCTGGAGTTTGGAGGTGTAACTTGAGGGCTTTGATCACCTTCTTCTCCAGGCGCTGGTGACCACACAAGAGGGGTAGGAGGGTTGGTTCCTCGTCGGGTAGGCAGCCCAAGAGGGGGGGTTTCGCTCATTTTGAAATATGAAAATGAAAATCTGAAGTCTGCTTTTTTTACCAAATGTATCGGTCTGGATGAGGAAGAGGGTGGTTGGCAACAGGAGATATATTGAGCAGACAAAGCCCATTTCTATACGAATATAGAAATGAGAAAACAAAGAAATTGCTCTTACCGGTTTCTACCTACGCATGATAGAAGGCAGACATAACAGATAATTTCAGCTTGCCAGTGTCGCCCTTTGTCATGTAAGAGCAAAAAAGCTAAGGTGATGCAAGCGGCTATCTATAATGTATAATTGCGCCCTTGGTTAGTCTTTGACTAGAATGCTCGTTGTGACGATGATGCTACGATGGAGGATGTTGAAGTGATATGTTGTTGTCGTCTCTAAGTCATAAAGTACGTACTGGCACTATACCCCGCATCTCTGTGATTCGGTTGTTTGGTTGTTTGGTGGAGAGCAACCCCAGTACTAGTACGTACTTTTGACATTTAGTGCTTATAGAGTAAGCTGGCTCGGTGCCGAGGTACAGTGCGGCTTTCAACTATTTAACACTATAGCTATAGTTGCTTGAGTAGCCCAATGTGAGATTTGGCGACCTTGCACCCACCTCCATATACTAGAATTTTATATCCTTTCAGTTATACGCCCACAGAAACGATGTCTAGTCTTCCAGTTGCGCCGCCGGCGAACTACGCTGATGTTCCATACACACAGATCCGCGTCTCCCACGTCCCGGAAAGCTCTCCAACTCCCACTCCAGTCATTCTCATAACTCTCTACCGACCTGCAAAGTACAATGCCTACACTGAGGTTATGACACGGGAGCTCAGCAATGCCTTTGCCATTCTTTCTGAGGACGACCGTGTCAAGTCCATCGTCGTCACTGGCCATGGCAAGATGTTCTGTGCTGGCGCAGATCTTGACATTGGTTTCGAATTCGGTCAGGACACCGATAGGTCTCACCGTGATGGAGGTGGTATTACATCCCTATCTATCTTCCGTTGCACGAAGCCCGTGATCGCTGCTATTAACGGCTCGGCTGTTGGCGTTGGGATCACCATGACCCTCCCCATGAGCATCCGTATCGTTAGCAACAAGGCTAAGATTGGGTTTGTCTTCGCACGTCGTGGCCTGGTCATGGAAGCAGCATCGGCCTTCTTCCTCCCACGTCTTCTTGGGTACAGCAAGGCTACACACGTTGTTACCACGGGTGACGTCTACCCGTCCACCTCGCCATTACTTGACGGTCTCTTTTCGGAGATCGTTGACCCAGAGAAGGTCCTCCCAAGGGCACTGGAACTGGCCGATGACATCGCAAGAAACACCAGCACAGTCAGCACGCAGATGAACAAGGATCTTATCTGGCGTGGACCTGATTCGCCCGAGGGAGCTCAATTGATCACTTCCAGAATCATCCTGGACTTGTTCAGGAGCAAGGATAATGCGGAGGGTATTAAGTCGTTCCTGGAGAAACGGCCAGCACAGTTTAAGGGGACAGTGCCGAAAGATGCACCTTCGGTGTGGCCATGGTGGAACCAGATCGATGCCGATCCGCCAAAGAGTGACTGGCGTACGAAGTCGAAGATCTGATGTAGCAATTTATGGATAGTGATCTAAGAGGCCCTGTATACAACTCAATATTATTTCATTGCTGTAATCACCCGAGGAGATAGTTTTCGTGCAAGCCTTACTCAGAGTATAAAATCACTGCGTGTCAGGGGGCAGCCTTTCGTCGACAACTTCAACCCTGCCTTCGTCGGTCCTTCTCATTGTACCCGCGCCGTGCCCAACAAATCGGAGGACCCATTCCCTTACTCGAATTGTCTTCCTGACCTGCGGATGGGTATCGTTGCTGACAGTATTATTCAAATCTCGTGCACTGTAGCAACCACCCTCATCCTCTCTATCGATTCTATTCCGAAACAATAGGTCTACCTTGGTCACATCACGCCTGAGGCTTTGCCCGTACACTTTCCCACGGAAGCTTGAGAGAGCGGCATTTCGTACTAGGATGATATCCTGAGGGCGGAGGCCTCCGAGGGAGGTTCTCAGATCAGGATGGCCTCCTGTAGGTCTCAAAACTGCGCTCATTGGAAGCCAACAATTGATACCGAAACCTGATCTAGTCTCGTCTCCAACAAGCAATTCTACAATCTCGAGGGCGGAACCTCCACGAGTCTGTATGCTCCGGGGCGGAGATATTGATATGATCCCAACGATGACATTAACTGTCATTGTCTGCGGTTCAATCGAATGGAGGTATTTTGAATTAGGGATGTATCCCAAGTCACTAATTCGACCTCCATCTGGAACGGGTAACCCTCCACCATTAGATAGTCCCGTTGAGTAAGAGTTGAATGAGAACCCAGGTGAAGTAGAAAATGAAGTGGTATTGGACGCAGTCGTTCCAGCCTCTGCGTCTGGCCGTAACATATCATCCTCAGGCCCTGGGGTCGGTATTGAGGAGGATGGAAGGTTCTCATATACAGCTAATGAGTCCTCATAAAATTGAGATAATGCATCCTCTGTAAATTCGGTAGTAGGGGGTTGACCATCGCCTTGTTGAGCAGAAGATAGGCTTAGGTCGGTGCTAAATGATGAGAGAGCCGAATCCATAGTTGTAAGAGCGGCGGCATTTCCTTTGTCTTCGCTCAGCGAAGCACCAGCCCGAAGCTGGCTGTATACAAGTGGCTCCGCAGGGGCCCTCAGGGAGCGCCACCGGACATGTTCATGAGATGCGGTGGGTAGTGACGAAGGTTGTCCCTCGTTACTTAACCCAGCAAATTGAATGATTGGGGGCAAGAAGCTCTCAATAAGAGCATCAGATTCCCAGTTCAAGGAGCTTGGCATTGGAGCACCAGCGAAGATGAGAACATTGGGAGCCATACTATCAAGGCACATAAAATCCCGCATTCATCGTACCTCGCAAGGCTGCTTCCGTCGAGTGTTCTGGTTCATCCGAAAACTTCGGCCGACCCGGAGTTATCGCTGGAGTAGCCGTTGGATGGCCTCGAAAATGCCATGCGTCGCGGCTCGGTCTCGGACTCAACTCGGACGGGAGAGCATGTATATGACGCGTAACGCGTCACGCCATACAAAATTTTACTGTTAGAACATAGTGATATAATTACCAATAGTGCCTCGAAAAACTGTAGTTTCAAGAACTTTTGATGCCCTTTCCTCATCTAACTCAAAATCTGCACAGTTATTTCAATCTTCTTTCTAGAGCGCTCTCTCATCGATGTTCGGGGAATTCGTTGTTAACTAGACAAACTCCGGTTTAGTGCATCAGATTAGATGGGATCATCGGCGATTAGATAATCATTTGTACACCATCACCCGGATCAGACATCACCCGGATCAGATAAAGCCATTATTCCCCCACGTTTCCCCTGCCAATAACACCGTCTTTTTTGTGTTGCGCGACAGAAAGCCAACCTCTTTACGATGCCGGACTTCAGGTATCTGATTGACAATGCAAAGAAAAGTATTTTGGGGTATAAAGTGCCAGATGGTGCTGCAGAATCAAAACCGCTAGCGGTTGACAATTTATTCACCAAGGTCGATCCCACCGTTGATGGCGACGACTGCAATCACGATTGCGCAAGCTGCGATATAAAGTACCCAAAGAAATTCTCAATCAACGAATCCGACCATATATACGGGAATATTAAAGCATGGAGCACTCATGTCCTGGTCGCAACGGGAAAGACAGACTGGGTAAGAGACGTGGGAGATGAGAAGGGAAGCATCATGGAGGCATTTGACAAGACGTCCATCAAACCAAGTAACGGTGTAAGTTACCTCCTCAGCCGAACCGTCTTAGATGAGCATCAGCCTGCTAACAACTGGTTCGCATGCAGAAATTAAAGCTCTCCGCATCGAATATTCCGACTCCAACACACCATAACGACTATGCGGAACCGACAACAGTATTAATCCTCCCCGCATTCACAATCGTCGAAAACGTCACCCCTTCATCGGTCCCTGACTTAATCACATCCTTCATCAACCTTTCTCCAACAACTACTTCGAGTTTACTTCCGAATTCCATCCCCAAATCACTCCCAGATCCGCTACCGACAGCCTCAGAGCTGGTCTCTCGCCCATGTCCACACAAAGCGCTAATACTTCTATGCTCCCAAAGGACACGAGATGCCCGTTGCGGGCAAAGCGCACCGCTATTACGGAAAGAGCTGGAGAGGCATTTACGGCCATTGGGCCTGTTTCGCGACCTTGATGATGAGAGGCCGGGTGGTGTGGGGATCTATTTTATCAGCCATGTTGGTGGACACAAGTATTCCGCCAATGTGATGGTGTACAGAAAAGAAAACCCGTGGGGCCTGGACGATGTAGAGAGAGCTACCGCCAATGGCGACTTTCACGTTCCAACGACGCCTGCTGATGCTGAAGTTGTCGAAGATAGCGCTGCCCAGTGTATATGGCTTGCGAGAGTTTTCCCCCAAGACTGCGAGAACATTGTGAAGTACACAATTCTCCAAGGAAAGGTCGTCAAGCCCGAGAGCCAGCTTCGAGGTGGTTTCGATAGAACGCGTGGGGTTTTCAGTTGGTAGCCTTTAGATTTTGAGCTAGAACAAAAATGTTAAAAGCCCTTGCTTCGCATACAATGTTATTAAAATTGAGTTTCGTCAATTGCAAGACTGGTTGCTAGGGAATGTTTGATGTGGTCCCTGGGCCGAAAGACAGCCGTGGTTCGTTGAACCCCTTCCCCTCCACTCCGATGATAAGATATGGGTAGTTGTCGTGACAACCACGCCTCGCAAAACAAGGTCGCACCCAGCGACCCAGTGTCAAGACAACTCACCGCCACGACTGAAACATAGACTGAGGAAATCATGAAATAAAAGTTTGAGTCTGTTCTCCTGATATATTATCATATCAATAAAGATGGCCACGATGTCGAATCCAACGGACAGTACCCGCCACCATACGAGGACGAAGTCCGCACTGCGGTCATTCATACACAAGCGATCGCCTTCCAAAGGAGCTCCATTATCAACCTCTCCAACAGATATATTTGTCGCTACCCCTGAATATGATCAGCCAGGCGCTGCGAAAATGGGCCCTCCCGATTATTTTCATTCCAGAGCCTTGGGGGAGATCCAGCAAAATCAACAGAAACCTACAGAGCAGCCACCATCTTCAAGAAAGTCTAAAGATGGCGAGCGGAGCAAGGACAAGGAAGGCTTCAGATACCTGCACAAGAAGACATTGAGCACCATCTCGCTCAAGTCACTTTCTAGCAAGGACAACGAAAATAAACACAAAGAAGAGAAAGAACGCAAGCCGAAGAAGTCAAAGTCATCGACTAACTTGGCAGCTCTGTTAACACGGCCACGATCTTCCAAGAACCGCCAAAAGCTAGCTGCAGATGCTGGATTCATGTCAATTAAAGACAAGGAGAACCAGCCTCCAAATAACTCGAGACCGCCGGAGTCGCCTACTCGGCCTCCAATCTACACCCAATTCTCCAGCCAGCATTTCGCAGTCCAGCCGTTCGGCGGTCGGTTTCTCGAGGATGATAATGATACCAACATTCCTACAGGAAATGAACTATATTCTGATGACCACAATGCTTTCTTTGCAGAGGAAGGCTTGCCACCTACACTGGGCGAGCGTGATGGTTCACGCCCAAACTCTATGTCGATTCCTGCGAGCTATATCGTTCAGGATATCAGTAGGCCAGCTAGCAAAGCTGGGCCTACGAGCTTTGAAGGGACACGATCTGCTGAGTCTCCAACTGAGCAATTTTACCAGAAGCAAGCCCCAGCACCTGTTCTGAAGTCCGAACAGAAGCTGCCATCCAAGCAGGACTTGAATGCCAAGCGGAAAGAAGACAACCCTGGACTAAAAGCATCACTGGATATGAGAGACGTGGATGCCGAGTTTGAAGCTATGCTAGACCGGAGAAATATACCCGAGAACCAGAGGTACAAGATGCGCAGCTTGGCCAACACGATGAAAATCGACTTCATAAGACAGGACTGGGCTGAGACGGCAGCGTCCCATCTAATGCCTCCAACAACAGCTAACAGCATGGAGAGCGCATCCAGTGGGACACACACAGTTGAAACCTCACCACAAAAGACCAAACGACCGCGAAGCCGCACATTCACTGGATTCACGCTCTCAAAGTCAAGCAAGAAGTCCGCAAGCGCTGCTGAGACCAAGCCCGAGACAGCTAGGAGACATTCCCGTAATAAATCAACCGACAGCACAGTTGACAAGGGCAAGTCCCTCTCTGCCACCGTCAGCGCAGCAAGCAATCTCATCGCTAAAGCTAAAGGCCACTCAGCCGTGGACTTCGTCGCTTACCTTCGCAAAGTTCAGAAGCCCGAGTCTGTCGAGGTCGGCAAGTTGCATAAACTGCGCCTGCTCCTCCGTAATGAGACCGTTGCCTGGACAGACGAATTTATCACCCTGGGTGGGATGACAGAGATTATTGCCTTACTGCACCGCATCATGGCTGTTGAGTGGCGCGAGGAGCATGAAGACGCTCTCCTCCATGAGTCCCTTTTGTGTCTCAAGGCGCTGTGCACTACTGCCCTCGCCCTCTCACATCTGGCGCTCATCCAGGCCTCGCTATTCCCCTCTCTTCTGGGTATGCTCTTTGATGAGGAGAAGAAGGGACCGAGTGAGTTTTCGACGCGTACGATTATCACATCCCTCCTCTTCACCTACCTCCAGTCTGCGCCGATTCCCGAGCGCCAGGAGCGCGCAGAAATCCTCCTAAATCACCTCCGCGACCCGATGCCATCTGAGGACAATCGCCCCGTCCCATTCGTGCTGGAAATGCACCAAGAGCGTCCTTATCGCGTCTGGTGCAAAGAGGTCGTCAATGTCACCAAGGAAGTCTTCTGGATTTTCTTGCACACGCTCAACGTCGTCGCTGAGCCTTCGCTCGAAGAATCGCAGCCCGCAGCGAATGGGAGCGACGAGTTCGCATACATGCGCACTCACTTCCCCACCCCGCTTCCTCCACTCCCCACTGCCCCCTACGTTGGAGGCGTCGAGTGGGAAGCAACAAACTACATTACCTCTCACCTCTTTCTCATCAATGGCATTACCTCTTGCCTCCCTCCCTCCCGGCGTGTAGAGCTGCGTTCGCAGCTAAGGATAAGCGGGTGGGAACGTTGCATGGGCGGGAGTCTGAGGACGTGCAAGGAGAAGTTTTACGGTGGCGTGCATGTTGCTCTCCGAGAGTGGGTGGGGGCAGCACAAGCAGACGGGTGGGATGCGAGTGAAGTGCGATTTGGGAAGAAGAGTGAGCCTAGGAGTAGGAGCCCGAGGAAGGGGAAGAAGGGGGAGGAACCACCGAGGTTGGGGGGGTTGGATCTGGGAGAGGGTGGTGGGGGGAAGTGGGAGAAGGAGGACGCGGGAGGCTGGCTGTGAGTGCTGTTTTTCAAGGTCAGCCACTATGATGAGAGAAGAGGGAAAGGGTCCCTCTCGTTTCGTGGGTAAAACTTGGAGTCTGTCATGCATATGGGTTCGGTTCGGAATTTTTGGGGCATCAGGGCATCGGGGCGTTTATTGCTTGGATTATTGGTTTCTCTTCTTTCTGGTTCTTCTCTTCTCTCTTGTCTGTTTTTCCCTGTTTCTATTTTGTGGGGAGGAAGAAGTAAGGGTTGTGTAATGATTTCGCCTGTTCTCTTTTCATGAGAAAGAAGGGTCTGTTGGGGTGCTGGATGATGATGATTATGATCAACGAATTACAATAAATGAGTGTTCTGTCTGTTAAATTGTGGAAAGAGAGCAGTCCATGGATGTGATGTGTGACAATGAGTATTATTATGACTATTCTAGTTGTAGTCGTGGCGCCTATCAAACTCCGAGCTGTAGAGCATCACCTCCAGCTCCCGAGAGCTTCGTCCACTTTTCGCTGGTACACCTGCTGCATCTTGGCTTGATCCAAGAACACTTCATACTTGATCTCAAAGAGCGCCTTCTCCACAGTATCTGTGCCAGGGTGGATTAATTTTCCGGGCTTGCTCATCCTTTCCATGATGGACCACAAGTCCTCAGTGTTGCCACTGGCATTGGCAGATGCAGCTTTCGCGCCTAGCATCGCCGCACCGTGGACAACTGCTGCCCCGGCATATTCTGGGATTACAACGGGCATTCCGCAGATTGTGGCTATCAACAACATCAGGACTGAGTTCTTGCATTGCGAACCCGACATATACAGCGTGCCAATTGAATGCCCGGAGGTATTCATTGCATCGACAATGTGTCGCGTCTGCAGAGCTATGAACTCCATCGCACCATAGTAATGCAGAGCCAAGTTATCCACACTCTTGTCACTATTGAGACCAATAATGGAACCAGCCATGGTCACATCAGCGAGCGGAGAGCGGTTGCCGAAGAAATCTCCGTAGAAAAAGAAATGTCGTCCGATGTATGAAACGGATGGTGCGCCGATTTTCCGAGTCATCTCTGCTAGATGATCATTCAAGAATTCGTAGATGCTTTTCTCTTCTCCACCCTGTTTTGCTAAGCTCTTTGCCTCTTCATAAGCTGGGTGGTTCTCGAGGATAAAGCGTAGAAGCTCGCCAGTTGCAGATTGTCCTCCCTCAGCCATCCACATGCCAGGTACCAGTACGTTAAGATACGGTCCCCAAACTCCGTTCACAAATATCGGATCTTTAGACATTACAAGATGGCAAGTAGACGTGCCGCCCACAAGAGCCAGCCGGCTGAATGATTGTGAAATGTCGGATTCGATAGGTTCAGGTTCGGTGGATTCATGTTTGGCGCCAACAGTTCCGATCCAGCCAGCATAAGCGTCAATAACACCGCTTCCAACAGCGATTCCGGCAGGTAGCCCCATATCTTTTGCAGCACTTCCAGAGAGGGTTCCTACCAGCTCGCCAGCGCTCAGGTATTGTCCATTCTGACCCTCGATACCTCCAAGAGGAGAATACTGCTTCTCTTTCAAGCACTCTAATCCAATGGCGCCGAAAAAATCGTCGCGCCATCCTGTCTGACCACTCTCTGCTCCGTTTGGAAGATAACCTTGCTTGCATACTGTACTGCAATAGCTCCTCGTCTGTTTTCCGGTAGCCATGTGGGTCAAGGCATCCGTCAAATCGTAAAATTTGCAGCGAGCGAAATTTTCAGGAGTCATATGATTCTTCAACCATAAGATCTTTGGGATTTCCATCTCGACACTCATTTGGCCACCCACATACTTTAAAACACTATCCTTTGTCGCATTTATGACTTTTGCCTCTTCGACAGCCCTGTGATCCAGCCACAAAATGACATTCTGGTCGGCTTTTGTGAAGTCGGGACCACTGACAGATACAGGCTCATCTGTATCCTCAGAGAAGACTGCGAGTGAGCAGGTAGCACAGAATCCTATGCCTCGAACTGTGGTAGGGTCGATATTGCTCTCTGTCAGCGCCTGTTTAACACAGGTGGAGATGGAACTCCAAATGTCAGACGTAGATTGTTCCTGAGCATCTTAGCAGATTTCTCTCTGGATAGAGATTCGTAAAATTCGGCCTACATAAAAAGTATTTTGTGGTTGCCACGTGCGAATGTCCTTCGATGCAACGGCCTTTATATCGCCTGTGCGGTCAACTATGCAGACTCGTGCGCTTCCAGTTCCAATGTCGACGCCAATGTAATGCTCAGCTTCAATTGTAGACATTGTGGGCTCGGGCACTCAATATTCAATGGTTCCTTTGAACAGCCCAGGACTCGCGTAGATGAAGGAAAGCAGATGGGGAACGGGGAGAGAAAACATCTTTATACAGACCCCATAATTAAAAACACGTTGTACTTGACGTGGCGGCCAGAGATCATTCAGCAGTTCGCATTTGGTTGGTACAAGTAAGTATGCATGCCCTCACGTGTAACACTTTTCTCCACAAGATCTAAGACAATTTCATTTGATAAGCTCACATCTAGAAGTATGCTCGGGGAGAAAGGAGCGAGAGCCGCGATTGATGGTACAGGCACCGGCACTAGACACCTTGAAGAATGACATGCAGGCCGGTCGAAATTCCTGACAATCCACGTGGTGATAAATCCTAAAAAAAAATCTGAGGCGGCCGGGTAAATCAACCACACGGCGAGTTTCGGCCTCGAGCCCGAATACTGGAGTATCGTTTGTACTGTTCTCCATGGGGATTCTTGGGGTTCACTAGCGCTTCCCCCAACTTTAAGTGGGGTTCGGTTACTGGGGTTGGGGTTAGTGGCCAAGCATATTACGAGTCGTAAACTCACGTTTTTTCCTATTCTCACTCTTAGTTGCGCATGGGGCCCGGAAGTCTTCCGACCCAGATGCTCGGAATGGCTAGGCCAGCCGATCAAACTGAAGAAAGTCCATCAATTATATTGGCGAAGGGGCAGCTCGGGGAGAATGGGCTTCTTCTCCAAGACCATGCCAATACCTGGAACTCAGTCAATATGCGGTCATCGCCATATCAATGGCGCGTGTTTATGGCTCAGTTGCGACTACAGCTCACTTCAGTGTCTGGCGCGAGTAGATTAACTTTGGGAATGCTATAATTTTCAAATATATACAATAATCTATATGCTTATGCTTACTAATCTACAAGTGCTATCATGTGCGCATACCTATCTCAAGCATCATCCTCAACGCCTCCAATAAGAACCTTTATCAACCCCGGCTTCCTAGACTGGACATCAATAAACGCCTGCTCCGCATCCTCAAACTTATACCGCGCTGTAATGAGCTTCTTCAGGTCTACCTGTCTGTTCTCTAGCATCGAGATCGCCAACTTGTAGTCCCCGCTTCCATACCTAAAGCTACCCTTGATAGACAACTCCTTCTCGATAATAGCACCGATGGGGAAATTGATATCGTATTTCCCCATCCCGCCCTGGGCATACGTCCCACCAGATCGTAGCACGTGAATACCCGTCTGAATGCTAGACTCAGCACCACTCGCATCAATAACCACATCAGCACCATCTCCCAGCTTAGCCTCACTGATTATCGTCGCCGCATTCTCCGTACTAGGTGCCGCAGCAGCAATAACCGTATGAGTTGCCCCAAAAGCCTCCTTAGCCAAGTCAAGCCTCGACTGCAATATATCAACCGCGACAATAGTAGTCGCCCCAAAAGTCCTCGCAACAGCACAGCACAAAAGCCCAATCGGACCAGCTCCAAACACCACAACGCTGCTCCCCGGAGTAATATTCGCCTGGCGAGATATGTGTACCGCAACCCCCAGAGGCTCTACTAGCGCACCTTCCTCAAACGAGACGTGCTTGGGAAGCTTGTAGCAGAAGTCTTCTGGGAGAGTGTAATATTTGCACAGAGTGCCATCGAAGGGGGGTGTTGCCGCGAAGGCCATTTCGCTGCATACGTTGTATACCCCCTCCTTGCAGGGAGCGCATTTGCGGCAAGGTACACCGGGCTCTAATGCGATGGCATCGCCTATGGCGAGGGTTTGGCAGCCAGATCCTGCGGCGACAACGATGCCAGAGGATTCATGGCCGAGGACCATGGGGCTTGAGACGACGAATTTGCCGATTGAGCCGTGGTTGTAGTAGTGTACATCGCTGCCGCAGATGCCCGTTTGTTTAATTTGGATGATTACATCGCTCGATGTTGGGGAGACTGTTGGGACTGGTCTATTCTCGAAGGTAACATTTTGAACTTTTTGGAGGACGAAAGATGGGTTCTAGAGAGGGCGTTATTATTTTGTCAAAGCGATGTTGGTGAGAATGGGATGCATATCAAGCAGGGATTGTAATCACAGGTGATAATAAACTTACATTTGCGCCCAGTTTCTCAGCGACATCCTGACGCTCAATTATTCCGTTTACTGCCATTATGAATACTTTCTGCTTGATAATTAAGATAATGAAAGATAGAAGGATAAGAAACCGAGAGCGATGACTTTTAACTACAACAACTCCCTCCGGACCACTTTACTCTTCTACAATGTTATAACTCCGTACTTACGCAGACACGGGGAGCTCGGACTCCATCTCCGAATTTGATCGCCGCTGGTGGCAACGTTGCAATACCATTGGCGCGGCACTCGCATCGGTACTAGATTCGGGGAGCAGACGGAGAAATTCCGACAAATACCCCAATTCCAGCCCTGGTCACTTTGTCAAAGTTCCCCACACTATCCCCGCAGTCTGGATAATCCCCATGATGCGGAGTCGTGGGGTATTTTTCTATTTACTATATTAGTCACGTCGCATCCCTTCTTCCAAAAAATGTTATTATTCCCATTCAATGGATTCCTCCTCTCTCCTCCTCCGCCTACTAGTCAACTGATTTCTCCTCCTCCTTGACCGACCCCCTCCCAGTCCGCAGCCATGGGCCACCAAATCGAAAAATGGAATATCGCCCATTCCTTCCAGAAGCGCCAGCTTCTGATCGCGATCAACTGTCTGGCCGCCCTCTCCATCTTCTTCTTCGGTTATGACCAGGGAATGATGGGCGGAGTGAACAACTCAAAGGATTACATCGAAACCATGGGCTTCGGCTACACTGAAGTCATCGACGGACAAAACACCCCCGTCGTCACAGACAGCTTGCTCCAAGGCGGCATCGTCGCGGTCTACTACCTCGGCACTCTGGTAGGCGCCCTCATGGGCGGCTGGACCGGTGACAAGATCGGAAGAATTAAGACTATCGCCTATGGAGCTACCTGGGCCATCTTTGGCGCCGCCCTGCAGTGCTCGGCCCAGAACCACACCTGGATGATTTGCGGTACGTTTACCGCGCACAGCGCGTCTCACTTTGACCTACCTCGCTGACTTCTTTAACAGCCCGTCTGATTAACGGCATCGGAACCGGTATTCTCAACGCCATTGTTCCCGTTTGGGCAACCGAGACTGCTGAGCACACAAGTCGTGGACAGTTCATCGCCATCGAGTTCACCCTCAACATCTTCGGTGTCGTTGTCGCATACTGGCTCGAATTGTAAGCCCTCACCCATCCCACATACTTCCCGCACATTCTAACCCTACTCTAGCGGTCTCTCCTTCATCGACAACGGCAACGCAGCAATCATCTGGCGCTTCCCCATCGCCTTCCAGATCCTCCCCCTCTTCGTCCTACTAGCAGCCTGCTGGTTCTTCCCCGAGTCCCCAAGATGGCTCGTCAAGATGGGCCGCGAAGATGAGGCGCGCTGGCTGCTGGGCCGTCTGCGTGGAGATAGCGAGGAGGATGCTATTAGAGCCGAGGCCGAGTTCCAGGATATTCGCAATTCCCAGGCTATCGAGGTCAATGCTAAGAAGACCACATCGGATAGCTACTTCAACATTGTCACGGGCCGTGGGTTCGGGAAGTTGCACGTTGGTCGTCGTGTGCAGTTGGTTATTTGGCTGCAGATTATGCAGGAGTGGGTTGGTATTGCTGGTGTTACAGTTTGTGAGTACCCTATATAAAGTCTGCGACAAAGAGGGCACGACTAACAAGTTCCTAAAGACGCTCCAACCATCTTCCGTATCGCTGGTTTTGATGCCCGCAAGAGTCAGTGGATTTCGGGTCTCAACAATATCTTCTACATGGTATGTTAACAGCGCACTCTTCCATGCCCCGTCAGTTCCTAACACCACTCTAGTTTGCAACCCTCGTCTGCGTCTTCACCCTGGACCGTATCGGTCGCCGCAAGACCCTCTACTGGGGCTCCATCGCCCAGGGCATTGCCATGTTCCTCGGAGGCGGTTTCTCCGCCATCGGACTGCAAGCCACCGCCGACGGTAACGCTGGTAGAGCGTCCGCATTCGGTGCTGCTGGCGCCTCTATGATCTTCATCTTCACCTCGGTCTTCGGCGCAACTTGGTTGACCGTCCCATGGCTCTATCCAGCCGAGATCTTCCCTCTCGCTATCCGCGCAAAGGGTAACGCACTCGGTGTTGTCGGATGGTCTATTGGTAACGGATGGCTCGTAAGTTCACCCCAAACCTGGTTAACCAACACGTACTAACAACAATGTAGACTCTCCTATGCCCCATCATGTTCGAAGCCATCGGAGAGAAGACCCTCTACATTTTCGGTATCGCAAACGTTGTCACGCTCCCTATGGTTTGGGCACTCTACCCAGAGTCCAACCAGCGCACCCTCGAGCAGATGGATCTCCTCTTCTCTGCCGACACCCCATGGAACTGGGACGCGGAGAAGAACTTCAAGATGCTCATGGATGAGGGTGGCTTGTCGACGGCAGCCCACAGGCCCAAGTCGGACTCGACGGTTATCGACGGCGGTGAAGCGGGTGTTGGGTCGGAGAGTAATTAAGTATTCTAGAAGGTGTATACCTTATATCTTAGTCTTAGTAGATCGTACATTAGCTGCCAATAGACAATATCTTCATTCAAACAACTTCTTCTCCATTACGGCGTATGAAAATACCCAACTTCCATAAATAATCTTTCCAGAACCTGTCGTGTCCTTACCAGATCCGGGGACTCTCTCTCCCAAAATGCCAATGTAGCAATGATATTCGAAATATGGTCCGCCCACTCTTCCCCAACGGTGACTTTGCCGCTCTTAGCTGCCGCAATGACGCTAAAGGCCGCCGACACAGTGGCGCGGATATCGAACCAGATCCCGTGGTGTCGATGTCTGAAACTCCGCTTCTGGACAGTCTCGAGGTGACAGTCCATGGCCGCCTGCACCAGCGATTGAAGGACTGGATTCTCTCGGATGTGGTTGGCGTGGGTATCGGCGTGTATGGCGTGGTATAGGAATGGCTGGTAAAGCCAAGATCTCATTTCCAGTAATCGATTCGTAGTTGCCCAGCTCAGTTCTCTCGATGGTCCTTCTTCCGTCAAGTTGACGTCGTATTGCATCGCCGGCGGAAGGTTCGCCGACCACACTAGAATCTGCGATTCGAATTCTTTAGCTATGGGGATCAACGGCGAGATGTTATTCCAGTTCGTGTGGTCCTGGCGGTAGAACGTGCTCAGAATCCTATTGCTAATCCTTCTCAATGCGACTTCGGTGAGGTAGTAATACCAGCTCCGTTCTTCATTCAGGTCTTTGTCGCTATCGTGCATCAACCCAGGTTCTGTGGACAGCATTTCGCTTCCGTGTAATGTCCTCCCAGTGGAATTCCTCGAATGAGATGGAGGAGAGGGGAATAAATGAGGATACTCTATACTCGCTATCCCCGACTGTGGCAGAGGTAGTTCGACTCTAATCTCACACTCCGACTTGAAGCAAGACCAGTAGAGACTCTGCTCTATTCTCCGATGCGTTAAACTCAGCCCATCCAGACGGGGCGTCTCGGACGCCCTGGATATCTTTCGAAAACTGAGTTGATAGAAAGTCGACGCTTGGCAGAAGTGATTCCAAGCTTGTAAAGGAGCAAAGGTGTACATGAGATAGACAGCAGAGTAGAAAAAGCACTGCGCCCCAAGAATGGTATGTTTCAACAACCCCAGTCTCCGACAAGCCAAAGCATAACACGACTCAGCCTGGCGAAGCTCTTTTTTGTATGTTGAAACAGACGTGGCTGATGACCCGGCTGAGAGCATTTCCGTCTGGTTCGCAACGGATGTCTCGAATGAAAATGAGACAGAACCCAAGGCGCAAGCTAGGAGCACGAGACATGACGGTGCATCCCACCCCGGACCGTTCGCCGCAGCCGTCTGTCCATATTGGAGTAAAGCATCAACGTCGAGGATCGGATTCTTCGTGTGTACATTGCGCAGGAACCTGTCTATTAAAGACGGTATCCTTTCATCTGACAGGGACTCGAATTCGCCATATCGAACAACAAAAGCATCGCCTTTGTCATCCTCGCCCTTCCCAAGGATCGCCTCGATGAGATACCCTGGGGGATATTCCCCGCTGAAAATAGGCCATGTCAGGATCGTATCCGCGGTTGTGTTGGCGCTGGGGATTCTGAGATAGTCCTTTTGAGCATCATCTATGGTAGCAGTCTGCTGGAAACTAGGCGCTATGCTAGAAATCTCAGAGTGTCTTGGGGATCCGCTGATTGGATCTGGGATCTGCTTCTCATGAACGTAGTCTGTATGATTGGTTAGTATAAATTCTACTGAACTGAAGTTCGGAGACTCCAAACCCCCATGAACATAAAACACATACCCTGAGGACGCAAAGACGCAGTTATACCCTGTACCCCCGCCAATATCTGATCCAAGCGATTCATAAGTTGTGGTGGAATATTCGCCTCCCTACACATTATCAGTAAATCCAATTACAACCAATTCGCAAGTCCACATACGGTGACTTCTCCCTCCCACTATCAACATACACACACTCCCTCCCCGAATCCCGACAATTCCCACAAGCCGGCCTCACATTATCGCATTTCACCTTGCGGCCCCGACACCTCTTGCACGCTATGCGCCGTCGCATAAGTTTCTGCGGCTGCTCCTCGTCATCCGGACGATTGCGTTTCTGCGCCGCCGTCTCATTGGGCGTAGATACCGGCAACCCTGGGGGTTCCTCGGGGCTGCTCATGCTGAGTTGGGTTGTCCCCTGTGCTGATCCCCCTCCCTAGCTGCCTTTTTTGTGCGTTGGAATTAGGATGTTGCTAACATTATGACATGATTTCTGTCGGGTTTAGAGATGCATCGGAGGGGGAGATGGCAATTGCGAAGGGAGCTTTTTGGTCTGGGATTAATGGCGGGGGAAGGAAAATGCGGGATGGCGGAGTAGTTATGCGGGGGAGGGAGGTAGGCTACGGTTTAGTTCCATTGGAATTTTTGCGGAATAACCCGCTAAGGTGGGCAGTACAGTACAGAGTGACGACATGCCATCCGTTATTAGTGTGGTCTACTCTTTGAACCTGTGGTAGTTGAGGTATCAATAAATTATTTTCATTTATCACAGCATGTACTATCATGTTAAAGTATCACTCTGAAGTCTGATGTTCGTAGGGAATTTCTCTAGAATTTTTCCAAGTCGTATAAAATTATAACTACATAATAGACATCCTCAAATTTCTCACCTCTCTATGAACCTCACATCCAGAACCAACAACTTTCCCCCAACACCCAGCAAGCCAAACCTTGTTCTCCACAATCAAAGTCTCCCTCCACTATAGTTCCGCAAAGACCCAGTACCATCGGGCGGACCTCCACCCAGAGAGAGAGGGACGTGCTCCCTATTACCAACTGGCCGATTACCTCCTTGATCATCCCCCAACCTACCCCGCACACGGCACACAACCGCTGACAGCGCCACTTGCAGGCCTTAGTTTAGATTTGCACAAAATACTCTCCTAGATAGTACGCCCATAATATTACGGCCCTGGAACTCGAGCCGATGGACGGAACTATAGTTTTGGAGTCGAGTAAGCTTTAACCCCCCCGTAACTCAGGACCCTGGAACCTATATCCCACCCCTCACCTATGAACCCAACACTAAGACCCACTAAACGTCCTTCCAACGTATATAAAACCTATACTAACCAGCGCATCATCTACACACACATCCCACCGGAGCATGGCCAAGTCCTGAAACCAGCTAGCCAAAGCTCTCCACCAACCCCGATGCTACCGCACTCACTCTTACCCTGCAGTCAAAAGCCACCTCTTCCTTGTTAAACTTTATCATCCTCGACTTAGACCTAATACAACCTTGTAAGGCTCCACCTGCCATCGCAGACAATCCAAGCCACGGAAATATTTACAACCCCCCAACTAAAGAAGAACCAGGGCCTGGTTTACTGTTCTATTACACGAAAGTGCTCCCCATAGCATATTGTCACCCATTTCTCTCCCCACTTACCACGAAATCCTCTGATCCCAAGACTTTCAAACTCACCTCCTGATGCACCAGTTCGAAACACCCATTCTATCAGAACATTGCAAACGATTCAAAAAGAAATCACCCTTCAGCCTTCGCGAGAATAGCTTTCCTCGTGGTACTGATGGTGAGCCCTGTGAGAGCTCAACCCCGGCGCGGTGAGAAAATAACAGTGTGATGAGACAAGCAGGTCAGTAGTAAAAATCACCACCGGTGACAGGAGCATAGCAAGAACCCTGGCAGCGACAGTGAGAAAACCACAACAGCGAGAGCATCACCACCCTCATCCCCACCCCTCCCTCCATGACCACCCTGTCGACCACACTGTCATCCAAACATCCCCTCTTCAGATGAGGATCCCCTCTAGGTCTCGTTCGATGCAACCGGAAAAATTTCCAACTACCTCATGGCTTTTGGCGGCGGATAATAAACATCCCCTCTCTCTCCTCTCCAGCCACGTTTAATAGAAAACGGAAATTTTGAACTATCGTATCGCTTATGACGGCGGATAATTGCATGTTAACCTCTTTTTAATCTGTATCATCCAGCCCTCCCCCTCCCTCGAAAAAAGGAGATCCCCGCTCCCAAGGTGGTGGAGGTATTCAATACGACACCCTCAATCTACAGCAGTGCCGCCTGCAGCGCGCTTACCAGGACCCATCATTGGAATCCTCAAAACTTCTCTCCGCTTGTAACCTTCCCTCCCTCCCCTCACACCCCAGAGCAGGTCCGCACACACCAGAACCAACAGTATATTAATCCCCCCGCCCGCCCAACTCTCCGTCATCAACCCCTCATCAAACTGAAACCTCTACCTAAATGTTGGGGAGGAGTCTGCTGCGGGAAATGCGTTAATAACACTGAAATCCCCTGATATATAAGGTAGTAGGGCGTATGGGCTTTTTTTTTGGGAGACGCGTGGTGAGAAGACGCAGGCGGCGACGGTGAGAATACCAGCCAATGGCGAGAAAGCCAATCAATGTGAGAAGAGCACAACAACAACAAGAAATCTCCCATATCCATCTCTCCATACCTCGTCACAGTACAGTCCTACCCAACCCCATCGTTTGACCAAGGCCATTTCGACATCCTCCCGCTTCCAACTGGGCCCTGGTTTCCAGGACAGGCGACGCCCATAAGGTTGGAAATTTAATAGAATATAACCCCTCCATCCTGGCAGTACCAGTAACCCCCCTCTACGCCTCGGCCCCGATCTCTCGATCAGTATATCCCCCAGTATACCCCGTTGATACGGCAACTTTGCCGCATGGATGTTCCCCCCCTTTCTGGGAAGTCCTTTTTTTTTACTAGGCGGGCTGCACGATCTTGGGATGAACCCCTGGGGCCGGGGTGTGTGTGTGTGTTGAGAGCTCTCTTTTTTATAATCTAATCCTGAGGGATAGGAATGACGGATATAAAATACCATCCCCACCCCCCTTCCTCACCCTCAAAGCACGACACAGAATCTCTTCAAAACACTAAAACACCCACACCCACACCCACTGATGCGCCTCCCTAGCACCTCCGACATTCCCAGCACACAGAAACAGCCAGCCACCCACCCACCCA
>LNAS01000114.1:0-126246 GCA_001630605.1 Pseudogymnoascus pannorum
AATGACTGTAGTTTCTCACATGCAGCTTCTCATCCAATCCCTCGCCTGGCGCTAATGGTGGGGTGAGCCGTAACAACACAATGCATCACAGAACTCTTCGGCAGCCCTAACACTTTCTCAGCATGATATGTATTCCTATACTTCCCAGATTGGACATCTAATACAGCATTTGCTATTAAGGTTTCGCACTCAGCAGCAGGAAGGCTTTTACAGCGAACCATTGTTGAGTTATTTACAATTATCGAAGGTGGGTGGGGTAAATCCACTGTATTACGCTATCCCCTGTGTTACGCCACAACTCACATTAGCGGTGTAGAAATAGAGTTATATTAAATAGAACGCTCTACTCCTACTATTACTTTATAAGTAACCTTCAATATGGCAGCTATAATTGCGTCTATTAATCTATTCCCAAGTGATATATATACTGCATACGAAGCCTATATTCAAAGCCTACAGTATAGCAACCGTAAGCGTATTGAATACAGCAAGTATTGCCAGCTACACTTCTTCCTCGAGAATCCAACCTCAAAGCCAGCTACACCTATCGAATCAACTATTAAGCACTGTGTTTTAACAAAGTTTAAGCTTGTTAATAATAAGCTTTATAGACAAGCTAATGCTAAATACCTAGCTCACTATATTGTACCAGAAAATGAAGCCTTTGATTGCATCATTAATGAGCACCTATAACTTCTATATGCCGGCTGTGCGAAAGTTTGGGCAGTAGTACAACAGAAATACTATGGAATTACACAACAAGATGTTGCTTTTATTCTTAAGCTCTATAAGAACTGTACTCTTAATCGACCAAATACAAAGGCTCCATTAGTCCCTATTATAACTAGTAGAGTATGGGAAAGGGTTCAAATTGACCTAATTGATATGCGCCACAAGCCTTCAGGGCAATACAAATGGATTCTATATATAAAGGATCACTTTTCGAAATATATACAGCTTTACCTATTGAAAAGCAAGCATGTAGAGCCAATTGCAGACTGCTTTGCTCAATTTATTGCAGCTTTCTTACCTCCTAAGATTATGCAAGCTGATAATGGAAAGGAATTTAAGGGAGTTCTCCTTATTCTACTCCGGAAGTATAGAATCCAGGTGGTAAATAGAGCGCCACAGTCGCCATAAACCCAAGGCCTAGTCGAGCAGGCTAATGGAGTTATTGAAAATAAGCTCCAGGCATGGAAAATGGACCATAGGTCTACTGAGTGGAAGGATGGGCTGCTTGAGGTTACGCTTGCAATGAACACTCAAATCCACTCTACAATTGGGTGAGCACCAGCTGAGCTGCTGTTCCGAGACAGGAGTTCTCATATCGACTGGCTTAATAGCCAGGCCCGGAAGGATCTCTCAATTGGAGTTGAGCAGGAAGACCCAACGATGGCACCAATTTTTGAGAGTGAGCTCGAGCCAGAGCTTGAGTCTGAGCTAAGCTTTGGCTCCGAGCCAGAGCCAGAGCCAGAGCCAGAGCTCAATTCTAGGCTACGATATCGAGCCAGGGCTAAGGCTAGAGCCCAGCTCCGGCGAGCGCCAGAGCTCGAGCCAGAATTAGAGCTAGAGCTCGAGCTCAATTCTGAGCTCAGGCTGGAACCCAGCTCCGGCGAACTCCAGAGCTCGAGCCGGAATTAGAGCTAGAGCTCGAGCTCAATCCTAGGCTCCAAGCTCGAGCCGGAACTCGAGCCAGATCAAATGCCAGAGTGCAGCGGTGAGCGCCAGAGCGAGAGCTGGAACTCGAGCCAGAACCGGTGCCAGAGCGAGAGCTCAGTTCTGAGCTAAGCTCTGGCTCTGGGCTCGAGCTGGAACCAGAGCCAGGGCTAGAGCTCAATTCCGAGCTGTGGCGCCGAGCTCCTACTCGAGCTCAGGCTCGAGCTCAGGCCCAGCTCCGAGCGGTTCCCGACGTCGAAACTGAGCTCGAACACATGAGGCTCAATTTTAGACCCGGAGCTCAAGCCGGAGCTCAACCTGGAACTCGAGCTAGAGCCCAGCTCCAGCAAGCACAAGAGCTCGAAACTAGGCTCTCGTGTTCGAGGCTCAATTCTGAGCTGAGCTCTGGCTCCGAGCTCGAGCCAGAACCGGAGCCAGAGCCAGAGCCAGAGCTCAATTCTGAGCTCCGGTGCGGGAGCCGGGCTCGAGTGCCAGCTCAGCCTAGGACTGAGCTTCAGGCTACACCTGACCCTGTAATTGAGAGAGCTATAGCAGCCACTCAACGAGCTAGGATTTCTATGGTGTGGAAGTATACGAAGAAGCACGATATTGAGCACTTTGATATAGGAGCAATAGTCTCTATTAAGGTTCCTCGAGAGGATAGAACCTCAACTGATAATAAGAGGCTGTTTGCACGGATTCTAGAAGAGCCTTACCCTCATAGGTATCAGATTCTTACAGCTTCTGGTATTATATAACGCCTTATACCTACAAAATCGCTTGGAGTTGTAGAGCAGGCCTTATGGTCTGATATCTTAATTCCTACTTCTATAAAGCAAGTAACACTAGGGCTTGCAGCTAGAGAGGCTTCTACAAGTGCTCGGGTCGGAATATCCTGTCAGTGCAAAGGGCAGTATAGTACAAAGAGGTGCCGGTGTTATAAGGAAGCTAAGGAGTGTAGTGTACACTGCCATAACGATGACCATAACTGTGGTAATTTATCAGGTCTAGCTACTCGTACAGAAATAGCTTTAGTTGAGAGGCCAAAGCGGAAGCGTGCAAGAGCAGACACAGTAGGAAATGTAGTAGGAAATACTACGTAGGCATATAGATTATAGATTCACAATTTATTACACAATTTATTACTATTCACGACTGGCCTAGGCTATTGGTGAATGGCCCAGACCATTCACCAATTCAACTTATTCACGACTGGCCCGGAACATATGCGATATGTAAGCGAAACCCAGCGAGTTAACCACAAAACACGACGACGTAATGCTTTAAGTGAATAAGACTACCAAATCAGCCAAGCCAACCTAATCTCCTAAATTATTCAAAAGCTATATTTTATCTTATTTGCGAGTGAGACATTGCGATTAGGTTAGCACACTTCCTGCAGTGTCATTGTTCCTGCAACATGCCTTGTAAGACCACTGCTCCGACGAGTTTATTGCTGTAACTAAAACTGTAATTTGCTTATATATTGAAACTTTGAGTAACTTATATACCAATGGATTTTACCTGTTGGGCACCTTAAGAAATATTGTCCTTTTTCGAGGTCAGCAACTACTATCTACACCAAAAGGTCCCTTTGTGGCTAAAACTACATGTTAAAAACTGGAGAAGGAAAAGCTCAGGTGATACGTTTCACTGTAGTCTACTAGCAATTAATCTTTATTATGAAGTTGCACTCATCCTGCGATATTTTGTTCAAGGATTGCGGAGTTGTCGCTCCTCAGCCTCATTCGTGGTAGCGCGATCTTCAATCTGTTGCCACCATTAGATAATATCGCATTGGCTGGCTGTTCCCTCCAACAACGTAAATAACATCAAACTTGGATGAACACTGGACCACACAAGCCAGTGGTAATTAATTAGATCGCATAATGGTGGGCTTCAAGAAGCTCTTTAGTCGCAAGGTTTTACTGGATTCCTATCTAATTGGCCAGCACAGCCATCCTGACCGAGTCACAGAATCATGAGGCCGTTCGTCCCAAACGGTCAGAATATGAAGACAAAGACGCACAGCCACGTCTGCCCCAAACTCGTGAGCGAGCGCTATCTCTATATGAACCGGGCCGCAATACGTCGCAGCTTCTACGAAAGCTACCGATTGAGGTCCGTCGTCGCATCTACGACGAAGTCCTCGGCCATCGCAAGGTTCACTTGCTATTTGAATTCGCACCACGCAAGTACCGTACGGATAGGACAAAAAGGAAAGAGATCATGGAGTGGCGATGGTGGCATTGTATTTGTACTTGGGACCAAACCGAGGATGATCGCTTCCGAGGCATCTGGTTTGACCAGTGCAAAGATGGGGTTGTAAATGGGGCACGAGGTCCCCCGAACGGAATGATGGGCAAACTAAAACTAGATTTCTCGATTCTGTTAACATGCCGACAAGTGTAATTATTGCCATTCTAGCCGTTCCGTCTTTGACTTCTTCAACTAGGCTGCTAACTTAATGCAAGGTACTCGGAAGCAATCGACATTCTCTATAGCACCACAATCTTCGATTTCGGCACTCGTCAACTTCTGTGCGACTTCCCGTCTCTAGTCATCCCACAGCGGTTTGCACTCATTAGTGCCATTGAGATGTCATGGGAATTTATTGGTCTGGGCTTGTCGCCCACAAATACCGAACAGACGCAATTGTATCGGGACATGTGGGCCATGCTTGCAGCTATGCCCAAACTCCGACACATCAAGATCGCGGTTGCAGCCCATGAATGTCCTTATCCGGCACCTCCTGACTTGAGAGAAGTATGGTTAGGACCTCCAAGTTTAATAAGGAAAATGGATGTTTTTGAGGTGTTGGTCCCTCTTTCGTATGCGAGGAGTTTTAATTCCGGTGTTGGTGAGGGGTCGAACTTCACGCTCAAATCGTTCCCGGATATATTTACGATGTAATATTGTTTTGGGACCTCATCCAATATGTGATTAATACCTTTATATGGCAGTGGCTATGTCAATAAATGGACAAATGTTTATTCAATACACTCAGGGTTATATGTATGACCACTGAAATTCATTATGGAAATCATCTCACTACAGTTTCACATGGCCTATATGATACTCTCATAATTGAGATGATATAAGAGTCAAAAATTATGAAGCTATATTAATCAAGCCGTTCTCAGCTCGTAATTGCTAGAGTTGCTAGGTTTTTGCCGTTGACGACGGTTCACTGCTCCCTGTAACCTCAGCCTTTGTCGAAGAAGCGCCAGTAGTTGTACTCTGGCCTGGGGTATTTGTAACATAAACAGTACCAGTTGTTGCTGTCGGTTTTGTGGTGTCTGTATTTGAAACGGTACCAGTTGTATCCGTAGCTGAGCCACTGGTTGGAGGGCTACCTGGCATCTCAACACAGATGTAGTAGTTTGGTGCCAGGCCCGAGCAATCACTGCTAAGTGCTGGCTATATAGGAGTCAGCATTTCACCTGTAAAAATTACTCTGAATCCCAAAGTTCACTTACGTTGTAACTTTCCAGCTGAGCCACAGTGATATTATTTTTAGTTGCAATAGAATCACAAGTATCCGTACTGTCGTCGAAGTCTTAGTGAAGGCTCTACTTGAAAATAAAACAAAAGGGGGATATATACCTGCCAACAAACCAGTAATCTGCACAAGCTTCCGGAATCCCAGGTTGTTCTGGCTGTGGACCAACTCCATTTGTTGGCAGTGGCATAGAGCTGTAGCTAGTAGTCCTTGTTTTTGGAGTTGACGGAATCGCAACGCAGTAATAGTTGCCAATTTTAAACCCCGAACAGTCTTTTTTCACAGCTGGATTCCACTTTAAGAAATCTTCCGCACTAAATGTGCCGAACATTTTTACAACCAGATCACAATCTTCTCCACTATCTGCCCGATACCATGAAACACATTCGGGTGTGATTCCCGTTTGTGTGGCCGCCGGTGCAGCTGTTGCCACAGACGGCAGAGGAAGTGTTCCATTCATAACACAGTAATAATCTCCTGGAATTAGCCCGGAGCAATCGGTACCAAGTGCGGGCTACCTTGTTAGTTGGCACGGGTATTATATTAGGTTGAAACGTACATTATACTCTTTCAGCTCATCCAATGATACATAGCCCTCTTCCTTTATAATCGATTCGCATGTATCATTAGCGGTAGCTTGATAAAAAGCCATGCAACTAGGCGGGATACCGCTCTGAGTTGGTGAAGGGACAAACGTGCTATTGGGTGTCGGGTGAACAGTTGGAGTATACGGTGGATACCATTGCGAAGAAGCAGTAGTAGTATCTGTGTAACTTGACTGGGATTGAATTCCTGGAAAAGGGTCAACTATATTCTCCTTCGGATCCAAGTATGTATAATCTTACCAACACAAACGTAATAGTTGGCAAAAAGGGAAGTGCAATTAGCGCCAATGGCCGGATTCCATTTTTTGCTTCATAAAAGTATTAGCCAGTATCCATCTTAGCCAAGGTTACAAGATACATACAAATCATCTAGTGACATAGAGGTCGAGTATCTTGATTGTATACTTGCACATGTGTCTCCAGGATACACCAGCTTCCACTTGTTGCCTAGACCAGTTAGCTTTGCCTACATCTATCATATATATGTCTTACAATATGGCACTTGCCCAGCTTGGGTTTGAGTTGGTGGCCAGGAGGTGGCTGTTGATTTTGTAACCTGTACATAGGAGCTAGATGGCTGCGGAATTATCGAGTAAGACGAGGAGATGGTGGTTGAGTTATGAGGCTTAGTAGATGTTGAGGTAGGGCAAGCGCCCTTTGATGTTCCTACACAATAGCTATTTCCAACCCAGAAGTTGGTCGTGCAGTCAGACGATATGGCTGGCTTTTTCTAGTTAGCTGAGCTGAGGTTTAGATATGCAGCTCCAACTTACATTCATTTTCAGGAAGTCCGCAAGCTTTATCTTAAACGCGGTCGCGATTGTGCCGCAGTCATCGCCTTTGACTACATCATACCACTTGTTGCAGTTGCAGATTGTTCCAGACTGTGTCGGCTTATCCGGCTTCGTATGAACAGTTGTGTGGGGAGCATCGCTCTTGGTGCTGCTAACACCTGCCTTGCCAGTGCCAACGCAGTACGAATCTCCAACCCAAAAATTGGTAGCGCAATCGGATGACACTGCAGGCTATAAAACTATCAGTACATAATTTATGATGTCTAACACCCAAAACATACATTCCATGCCAGAAACTGCTTTTTAGTTATTTTGAAGGCCGCTGCTACAGTTTCACAATCGTCGCCTTTAACTATATCATAGAACTTGTTGCAGTTTGCAGCAATTCCTGTCTGTGTTGGTTTGTCTGCAGTTGTATGGTATGTTGTATGCGGTGCATCTGCTCTTCGGGCGAGCGCTTCCGCGTTCATGTCAACGATGCCGGCGCGCACAATCGACGTCGCCAGAGCGACTGTGCAAAAAACCAGTCGCATCACAGCCATTGAAAGATGCTTTGCAGATCAAAATTGGAAACGTTGTTTATGTTGACAAAAAGTTTGGCAACAATTTTGTGAGAAGACAATGGGCAGCTCTACCATACACTGGAGTAAATGGACCTCGATGCGACCGTCGGGCAAAATGGAAGTAACAGGCCCATCTGAAGGAGGACAGAAAGAGGCCCGGGTGGTAGTAATGGAACTAAGGCAAACCCTTGGATCGAAAGGATTCAGCTCAGCCCGCAGGAGCTTACATTACATCACGCTCTCAAAATAGACCCAACTTCTTAGTCAACGTGAGCAATTTTATTCCAAGAGAATCCCCTGCAAATTAGTGCACCATGGAAGTAAGAACTGCTTATCAAGAGGAGTGGGCCACTTGCAACATGCCCGCCCCTTGTAAACATAAGGTCATGAGTCTTGATGAGTCTTCGCCTCGTTGCTTGTAATCCGCAGATCACAATAGTCGCCGTGAGTTTCCGCTTTGGCCCCCACAGGATCCACTGCCAATTAACCTTGTTGACACCTCGAAGTCCCCTCACATGGTACCCCTGGGCGCCAAGACTTTGACCCTGGCTGATCGGCAATGCATGTCAGATTGTGGATCCGCTAATTAATCCTAGTTCACATGACTACCCCTGTCCCGCCCAAAGACTTTAAAAATTGCCGCAACGAGTTGAATGGCCCGCTCAACTCAAACGTTCCTGATTGGCCTTGGCTGCAACGTATAAGTAGTAGAGTCAGGCAGCTGACGAAGGACCGGTACTGAGAGGGAATGTGGTCTAAAATACAGATTGTTACATCTTACGTGAGCCCTACTGCAATGTGTTGATGTGTGTCGCGGCGATCAAGGCGGGATGTCCTTTTTTGTCCAACTAACCGACCACATGCAGATAGTTCGGGATACACATACATTCAGCGATGGCAGTTCTTCGTGGCTATTGAGAAGACTCAATGTCCGAGGTTTGAACCTTAATAGCACCGTAGTACTCGGATTCAAGAGATGCGGTAATAATGTTACACGTGAAAATCGCATTGTATATTATTGTTTTAATGTTACATATGAAAATCACACTGTATATTGTTGTTTATAATTAAGTTGTATAGTAGAAATTCAGGTTCCCAAGTCCGTATTGTTATCAGAGTTAGGATCAAAAAGATCCGGATCAAATGTTGGGAATTTTGGACGGTTAAGATCGGCTCCAAGCTCTTCTATTGTGGTTCCATCATCCAAGTCAATAGCCCATGCCATTGTCCTAAAAGCAACTGTTAGCTATGGATACACAACGCCATATTGGAAATCAAGTTCTCACCCTCCAAGGCAATGACTGTTGGCGTATTGGATTCTGAGTAACAATTCAATTAGCGTCGAAAGGCCAAAGGTTTTTGTTTGTACAAGACTTACTTCGTTTTCATGGTTTCACCATCGTCATAGGAAACCCATTGGTTGTCATCCCAAGTGATGATCTTGACAGCTGCAGCTGAATCAAGCGTGACTGTCGCGCCATCAGCAACTACCTTTCTGATCTCAGTAGCTGAAAGAATTCCTTTCGTGTTGGTACATGGCCCTGCCTTGCCACCCTCCTTGAACGGACAGCCAGGTGAAAGGCAAGATGGGTCTTTCATTGTGAAACCTTTTTTATGTTAGCATATGCAGTGGTCGGTATTGGTGTTGTGGACTTACTACGGCCATAAAATCCAAGACCAAGAACCACTGGGAGCTGTCAGTACGCCTATGGATATTTAAGAGACGTAAATAAAGTTACCTCTTGCGGGGTCAATATGGTTCCTCCAGAGTAGCTGCATGGCGAGATCAATCTCTGTTAGATTTGTATGAGCCTGCGCAATAGCCCCGATTGAGTTATCCGAGGAGTCCCAAGTTCCATGGATATCATAAGTCATGATGTTGAAAAAGTCGATGATAGGATCAATTGTAACGATGTCGAAGCCACGCATATACCAGTATGAAGATGGCTAAATAAGTTTAAAATCTCCCGCATGGTATGATGTGTGGTTTCCATTGGTTTACTTACAATTGTAATGGATAGTCCAGGACGCTCTGGCATTCCACTCTGGTCCAATGCGTGTCGGAGGTTCTGGAGAAATTTAGGAAAGTTCTCTTTGTCTGCAGCTTTACCTCCTCTATCATCCGCAACTGGATATTCCCTATAACCGACATCAATTATTTTTCCCTAACTTTCAACAGAAGTTGGTCAAAACTTACCAGTCGATGTCAACACCGTCAAAATCATTAGCCCTCATAAATGTAATTAGAGAATTGAAGAAACTTTCTTGTGCATCTTTTGATGCTGCAAGGTCCGAAAACGTAGTGCGTGATGGCCCTGGATCATTCATGGCCCATCCTCCAACCGAAATCCAGACTTTGAGTCCAGGCTGCATAGCTTTGAGGGCTGTGACTCTTGTATAGAGTGCTGCTACGTCAGCTCCCATGGCACTGAGAGTAAAGGTATCCGGGTCTATTAGCACGAATGCAAAATTTATATGCGTGTAGTATCCAAGGGGTATTTTTTCGGGGGTCATGGCTAAATACAATAGTCAGTACTACACATCGCTGCCGATTAATTAATAAACCTACTTTGGCAGTTTCTCTCTAAATTCCAACCTTCATAGTATCCAATGGTGCGGGCATCAGAGCTAGAACCGCTGCATGAGGGGGAAGTTGGGACATTTCCCTGGCAGAAATCGGGCGTGGTGCCTGTATCCATTCAGTCTTTGATACTCATATTCCACTATAATTTCACTCACCACAGAAGCCATACGCGCTACAGCAGACGTTCAGAGGGCATTTTTCAGCTGCAGACCACTTCGAGCCCCAGCCGGGATCACATTCGGATTTTTCATCGCATGTTGATGTACAGTTGCCTTTGCCGCAGAATGTAGGTCCTTCATATCGGTCAGCGTAAATTATCAAGCTCTAATATGATAACCATACCAAGTCCACAGTTCCCCGTTCTACAGAAAACTTAGCAATCTATTCATATTCTCCTCAATTTAGATAGACCATACCCGTCAGGTTCCAGCCTGCAACAACCACTCTCACATTTTTTGTCCTTCGTACAATGATATTCCTCACAAACAATGGGAGTAACAAAAAGTAGCCCCGCCAAAATATAGGTAAATAGCTTCATAATTGAAATCTTCCACTTGCAACGATGAATATTGCAGAGTCAAATGAGAGAGTGGTCGACAGTAGAAGATTAAGTGCCTGAGTGATACTGGGACCCAAAAGTATATCCTCCTGCCCCACTCGCTCTTACTATGGTAAACCGCACTTAATTTGATAGCATGATGGAAAGGAGGAGTTTGTGTCTCAGCTTCTAACATTCCAACCTTCCATGGATAGTGCAGAAGGATTTGTTGAATGTGACGGCCATCACGGCTTGGCAATATGCATACTGCGCATTCTAGAGGCGGTCTTGCCACCCCAAATCTGCCTTGTTCGGTCATTCCGGTATTAATTGCTCAGAATGAACTATCTTCTAAAACTGAAAGGACGTGGCACAGTCATCAGTTGTCGTCTCATCCTATGAACCTCTTAGACAAGGAACATCGACAAAGAATATCCCAGTCACGTCTTAAGTGGGGCTCCCTTAGCGGAGTCTCACACCACATTCCATGCACCCTAATTGACATGTAAGCTTACGGCAGCACAGTACTCTAAAATTGCTGCAGATCGTCAACAGATCGTCGGGACAGCGTCAGGGGTGTATAGCGCAAGGTTGATACCCCCGAATGATTACGAGACGCTCCACAGCGCGAGGCACCAGAGGTAATGCAAGGATGAGGACAAGCGCAGGGGGAAAAAGCCAAATCAAATGTCGACCGCGGACGGATAACTATTATGGCCGCTTATGGACGCGGCAGTTAATGAGATTACTGATTGTATTTTGTAAAGCAATCACTGGTGTGCCTTCTCTACGGTCCTTCTACGATTCCTCAAACTTACTTCGTCGAAACGACCTCGTTGTCGCTTTTCGTTGCCAACTTTCAAATTTTGAGAAATTCTATGTTGGTCATTTTATTCCTTCTTAGAATCTATCACTAATCCGCAGTTAAGCTTTACAGAAAATGCAGTTTGCCAAAGTCATCCACGCCTGCCTTTGCACTGCCCTGGCCTTCTCAACCGCAGTGATTGCCTGCCCTGACTACGACGACCTACTATTTTACAGAGCCCTCAACGAAAGCAATTTGAGTCAAGATGAGTTGATGAAGAGATGGTACACTGTTATCCCTAGCGATGGGCCCAGCTTTAATCCCACTACATGGCCAGATAGCACCCTGCCATACTGCTTCGAAGACGACAATTCAAGGACTCAACTGGCACATATCATCGAAAGTGCTTGGAATGTGTGGCAAGCATCGTTAGTAATCGATAAAAAAAGGTCTTTCATCTAAAGCCTAGCGACTAACAACAGTAACAGTGGTGTCAATTATCGTATCGACATGGGAGAATACAACGATTGTCCTGATCCCGTCAATGGTAAAGTCCCAAGAGGTGCAAAATATATGCTCGTCAGAGCTCAGACAAACGGAAAAATGGTGACGACTGTTGGGACTCAGATATATAGCAGTGGAATGGGAGCACTTATGAGATTTGATCCTAGCCCTGCAATAGGAATGAGAGATCCTGTCGCTAACATGGTGCACGAGATAGGGTGAGCTTTTATGCTCATAATTGACCGTTTTCACTGACAGACAAGTAGGCATGCCTGGGGTTTCTACCATGAGCAACAGCGACCCAGCTTCTGGAAGTACGGAGAATATGCAGGTGCAAAAGGCGACAAAAATCAAATTAAGTTTGTATGCGAAAATATGAGCGACTACGATATTGTTGAAGGACGCTTGGACGGCACCTTGGATGATGCTTGTCACAGTTATGCTAAAGCTAAAGATTGGGGGTTTTCGGCGTTAGAGTTTATGCCTATGTCTTTGCCATTCACAGCTCAACTCGATGATGGAGATTACGACTGGAAGTCTGTTATGCTTTATGCATCTCCAATTGGGGGTGCGGTGAGGAACGGCGCCCCAGTCAACGTTTACACCAGGGCTTCGGATGGAAAGGTTATTCCCTACAATAAGACACCGAGCCAGAGGGATGTAAGCAGATTCAATGCGATGTATTCGGAGAA
Source organism: Pseudogymnoascus pannorum (assembly GCA_001630605.1). Taxonomy (NCBI): domain Eukaryota; kingdom Fungi; phylum Ascomycota; class Leotiomycetes; order Thelebolales; family Thelebolaceae; genus Pseudogymnoascus; species Pseudogymnoascus pannorum. The sequence goes on from LNAS01000114.1 coordinate 12,244, forward strand.
GGCACCATATCCAAATCCCTGTTTAATCAATCAGGGTTGCAGTCCGAAAAAGGCAGTGTTCATGAACGCAAAGGCGAAGTGTAAGAACGTAGGAAAGGACTAGACGACAAGAATAGGGATTGGCACAATTCTATCTTCTACTCATAATATCTCTCCAAACATAACACTGGACCTTAGTGAAGTGATTAGGCATATCGTATGCCTGACTCTGCATCGCATCTACATCACGCTTGGTGTAATCCTAACGCAAACTTTACCTCTGTTTTTCAGTCTTCAGATTTCAGGATACGGCCAAGCGGCATTTCGGCAGTTGTGATTGTTCTTTACCTTCATGGAATGTCATCCGTCCAAACTCGGATATGTTTCCTACGTGTTAGGGTTTCCAAGAGCAAGAAAGTTCGACCTCTTGATTGGCCCATAAACACCTCATGCAGTTTCCCTGCCACTGCGTACTTCTAGGATATCGATATAGGGAGTTCAGGCGAAATGCCGAAAGGATTCCAAATTGCATTATCCCAGCTTAGTGCTGCAACGTTGTATGCAGTGTGCATTTTAGAAGCTGAGAAACTTGATGATCAGGAAGGTTTGGGGGCGGTAGTATGTAAGCCGACTATGTAAGCCACTATTTAAGCCACTATGTAAGCCCTAGTAGCGCCCTATATTACCTTTTGAGGTAACCTAGATGAACCTTCGAGCAAGGCCCCGTAACGCCACTAAAAACCCCTGAATGTAAGCATACTTTGGGGGCGCGCCACGTTCTGACGACCACATACAGCTGCCAGAAAAGTGCATGCTCCGTCATAAGGATGCAGATCGCACAATTTTGGCCGGCACATTGTAACCCATAAATATCGGGATACCAAGAAGAGCTAACTACCCACAGCGGGCGCCAACGGCCCCCAAACGCCAGCACCTAACTTCCCCACTTGCATCTCCACTACCCCACCACACCCCTGGCTGGCTACCCACCCCGCTGCCAGGGTGCACTTAGGTGTTGTGCTGTACCACCTGAGCTGCTCGGCGATGGACGTAAAATCGAGGGATTGACCAAGCGTAGCGTGTTTCCCATGACATATTAACATTGCTAGTGCTGATATAAGTTTGCAGATCATTTTAACACAGTCGCCCATCACACCCGATCCTTTTCAGCTACGTTGATATGTCCGAAGATATTTCATTGGCCATGGGGTCATTATTCTGGGGATTCCTATTAGCCACCGAGCTTCATCTCGACATAACTGGAGAATCTATGATCCTTTCAGTCTCCTATTATTTTCGCTCTCCGGTTCTTTTCACCACTCTCTCTTTCTTCCTTGCGCCGATGAACACATTTAGCAGCGACGTGTATTCTAGCTGCTCACTATCATGTTGCCTATACTTGAGGCGACGTTGAGCCTTGCTTTGGCTTCTATCGTATCAGCTACCACCATCTCCATTGGTATCGCCAGAGATCTTGATGAGCCTGATGACTACTCGTGGATTAAGAAATTCGCCGCTGTGGGAGACAGTTTCACAGCGGGCATTGGTTCCGGGGATCTATATGACGATACTGATAACTCTTATGATTGCTCGCGATATTCATATACCTACCCTGTGATCATGAATCATTTCTTTGGGCCCAGCATAGACAAATTCACTTATACTGCATGCTCGGGAGCTATATCAATGGGAATATTTGACCAAATCAATGCTTTGGATGACGACCAAGATCTTGTCATCTTAACCGCTGGTGGAAATGATCTTTGCCTTGTGAGTTAGATTTTGAAGCCTGAAGATGCAGCAGTTCTGATCAAATACAGTCAAAAATCATAGACAAATGTATAGCCGGTGCAGCAACATCAAATGACGCATGTGACGCTGCCATAAAGCATGCCAAAGACGCCCTTGGGTCAGGAGGATATTTCAAAAATAATATCAAGGACGTTCTCAAGGCTATAGAGTAAGAATTTGTTACTGGTCTCACTATATTCTCATTTTTCAATTGAAACTTACAACTTGCAGTTCCAAAATGGCCAAAGATGGGATTGTGGTCCAAGTCTTGTATGCGCAATACTTCAACGATAAGACAGATGCTTGCACAAGCGAAGATTGGCAGATTATCGATCTAGATGCTGGAGCTGGTGTATCACTAACCAAAGAAAGACGTGCACAATTCAACTCCTTAGTAGTTGACACTAATAAGGCAATAAAAGAGGTTGTGAAAGAGGTCGCGGCCGACGCAAAAACGATGACCCTTGTAACTGCTGATTGGGATGTATGGGCACCACTCACTGGTGGACAATTCTGTAAGTTTTTTATACTTAACTCAACCTTTTATTCGAAACTCTACGCTTAGACCTCGAATATTGAATACAGAATCATAAGGCTAATATAATTCCAGGTGAGCCAGATGCAAGCCCAGTAAGTTCAATGTTTTTATCAGTGGAAATGGCAAATGGTCTAATACTTTTGTAGGATCCTGACGACAAGAGCAACAACGACGTCATGTTCTTCAAGTTATTCACCGGAAAAACGCCCCCCTTGGAGAGCCGCAGTCTTAGCACTATTCAGTATGACAATGATACGTCTTACGTCCCCGAGCCTTATGTTTCAGAAATGAGCAAACGCGACCCTACGGATCCCGGCTGTGGGAGCTCATCCCTCTCCCTCCCTGACTGGATCGGGAAAATATTCCACCCAAACGGCCTTGGCCACGAAGTCATCGCAGCATTTGCCCTCGATGCCATTGCGGATGCTCGTGCTGATATACTTGGACAAGGACCTGTATGCCCAATTGTTGATAAGACAACATGTTACTCAAGCCAAGGAAGCAAAGCATACGCAAGTGCCGAGTCCCTCAACAACCAAATTGATGACTTCTGCAGTTATGTAAAGGACAATGTTCCAGAAAATGAATCTGGTTGGACTCGCAGCAAAAAGTATTATGAAGGAACCTTAGATGAGTACACAATGATCGTTTCACTATCTGACAATGCCGCCTCATTTGACGAGAATGAATGCAAGGATGCTATAGGTACGATTATCAATGGCTGTGATGTGCCCAGTGGGGGGGATAATCCAATGAATTGGAAGGGTGGTGGTAAGAGAGTTGAAGGCGAGTATACTTATACAATCAACATTTACCGGACAAATCGCCCATGGCCCCCGCCAGATGAGCCAACACAATCTTGCGAGGGGTGGTACAAGGTTCTATTCCAGTCCTACGATATCTATGGGGCCGGATGGGCAACATATGACTACGGTCAGAAGTCGTTAATGAAAGAAGTAAATCCATGCTGTGGTTCTGGTAAGTTAGCTTTTCTACACAATTTATTCGGGGGTTCGATGCTAACGTTCTCCCAGGCAGTCTTACTGGTTGGACGTTTGACTATTACGACGAACCGGATGAGGATGGATATGAGGTAAGTACAAACACCATAATGTCTGAAATACAAGCTCACTAAATTGGGAAGTGGCACGCCTTTTTCCATACTGCGATTGGAACTCGTCGTCGGTGCTTTGACAACAACAATGTCCAGTGCGCTGCTGGAGGCCCCTGTGATGGTGGCGGCTGTCGAGGTAACGGATAGTTAATAGCAAGCCGTTTATGTAACTTATTAACTCGTTTACATACTTATAGAATATTTTTATCGTTGAGACCATAGTAGGGTGTTGCATCGACCGCTCAAAGTGAGAATCATAATCACATGCTTAAAAGCGATACACGTGACTTATGCATGAATTTAATCAAAGTTATGAGCCCTGCCAACCAATAGAAATGTTGTAGCATAATATTACACGTGACTTTTAAATTACCGAGGCATTAACAACTGACGTCGGCTCTCCAGTTTATTATCGCGGCTTCTAACATTCCTCGGGTCCTCGTCTGGTCCTCGCTCTTCATATCCCGATATTTTATTTCGGTTCACTCTTAACTATTCCTTACTTTCCTTCAATAGTCGTCGATAACCTGGTAGCAAATCTCACTTGTATAACACCCCTACATACCTCAACCATTCTAAACAAAAACAAGCTTATCACTTGGGACACCATCTAACAACGAACCCCACCTCCCTGAACTCATCGAAGCTATCACCACAATGGCCGCTCAGCAATCCGACAATGTAGCCCACGCCCTCTCTGGCGCAGGCGGTGGCCTCCTCTCCATGGCCCTCACGTACGCCCCCATTACTCTCCCACCGCCATCAACCAACTAACGCCCCCTTCCCAGGTACCCTCTCATAACACTCTCCACACGCGCCCAAGTCGAATCCACACGAAAGCGCACCACCTTCCTCGAAAGCACACGCGCGCTCCTCGCCCGCGACGGCCCCTCCGGCCTCTATGCAGGCCTTGACTCGGCCCTTGTTGGTATCACCCTTACAAACTTCGTATACTACTACTACTACGAGTGGTCGCGCGCGGCCTTCCTCAAGGCCCGTGCCACACCGCGTCTCTCGACCCTCGAGTCTATGCTTGCGGGGGCGCTGGCCGGCTCCGCCACCGTTCTCCTCACAAACCCCATCTGGGTGATCAACACGCGCATGACGACGCGCAAACGTGCGAACTCAGTCGGCGCGCTACCTGGTGCCCCAGAGCCCAAGGCGCCATCCACTGTCGGCACGCTGTTGGCGCTGCTTAAGGAGGAGGGGCCGCTAGCTCTCTTCTCGGGCGTGTTACCCGCATTGGTGCTGGTCATCAACCCAATCCTGCAGTATACGCTGTTTGAGCAGCTGCGGAATGTGGTGGAGCGGAGACGCAAGGTCACACCGTTCATCGCGTTCCTGTTGGGCGCGCTGGGCAAGCTGGTTGCTACCAGTGTGACATACCCATATATCACGCTTAAGTCGCGCATGCACGTTGCTGGTCGTGGAGGAGATAAGGAGGGAATGGGACAGGCAATGAGCCGAATTATCAGGGAGGAGGGATGGGCGGGTCTATACCGCGGTATGTACTCTCTATCTGGCGCGTAAATTTTTAGGGGTGAAGCTTACTGATAACTATAGGAATCGGGCCAAAGGTTACACAGAGCGTGTTGACCGCTGCATTCCTTTTCGCCTTCAAGGACGCGTTATACGCACAGACTGTCCTTCTGCGCCAAAAGACCCCTATTAAGGCCCTTTCCAAATAAAGAACCTATAACGATAGGCTGGAGAGGACACGTCTGGACGTGGAGTGTAAGAGATATTCCCATAGGGTGTGTTGGAGGATAGACTAGTTTAAGAGCACGTTAGGGAAGCGTATGGACACGATTCCAAGTACCAATACGCAACGAAGGAGGCGTCGTAGTACTACTATGCCGTGTCGCACTAGGTGTAACAATTCTTCTGTAAATATTTTATTTCTCGTCAAATAAGCAACTATATAGACAGGCAAAACTAAGCCACTAAATTAAATTAAAAAATCAATGATAATGTCAATTAAATCAAGAATTTAAGAAAATAAAAATCTCCATTAAAGATGATGGTGCTAGCTCGGTATGATACAACTATCGACATGATATGTAGTGTGCGCATGAGCAGCACATGAACAACAGGGACGAAGCCCTAGAAAAAGTAAGGAACCAACGCGAAAAGTAGCTTCAATATGTGCACACATCCATCACTGCTTAAGCAGTCCCTCCACTCGCAAGGAAATCCGCAGCCTGTAATAATTAGCACCTCCATTCATATCAAGAGACACTGGGGTGACCTACCCTATCCAGATTATAGTCGTATTTCTCTAGCGCCGCCAACGCATCCTTGCGGGAATAGCCCATCGTCGTCAAGTTCTTGAGAAGGGGATCATCGTGCTCTCCACCCTCTGTCAGCGCCCTCCCAACCTCCGGTCTTTCCTCCTTGACAGATGCCTTCGGTGCACCATTCTCAGCCGCCGTGCCGGTCTTGATTTCGTTACCGACAGACGTCGCGGCCGGGTTCGGCGCTCCGTCAAGTCCTGAGAATATGGCGTCCCAGTCCTGGTTAGCACTGGTTGGTGCGGGTGCGGCAGCAGCCTGCGAGGTCGAGGCCGATGGGGAATGGGCAAAGTCACCAAATCCGTTTGCGGATCCGAACGCGCTGCCGTGCCCAGTTGTCTTCGAGTCAGCAGGGCTATCGAACATTGGGTTGAATTCATCAATCCCGGAGCGGTCGTGGACGGAGAGGTTCGCAAAGTCGTCATCTAGATCACCTTCTTTGGCATCTTCAAGGTCATCGAAATCATCGAAGTCGTCGAAGGCATTCTTAGGAGGGCGAGGTGGCTGCGCAGTGGTCGTTCCAGAGGGCGCAGCAGCTGGGGCCGCAGTGGCCGGAAGATCCTGGCGAGATGGGAGCAGGCCAGAGTACTCGGCAGCTTCGGCATGGGCGATATCCTTGGGAGATACAGTCTTCTCATAAGTAGGCGGTGAAGACTGGGCAGTGGGAGCAGGCGGCTGGCTGCCAACACTCATGGCAGAAGATGATTTCGAGATACTGGGGCGTCTTTCATCAGGCACTTTTAAAGAAGCAGCTGCGTCAGAGGGCTCCGATCTCAACTGGCTGGCGGATACTGGGATGAAGTCGTCATCGAATCCACCTTCACTAGCAGACGAGTCATCGTCATCGCCAATTTCCTCTAGCGGTGGGAATTCTTGGTGAAACCGGCTCGTGGGAGGCTCAGCGCTCTTTTCGGCACCTTGAGAGACGGCGCTACCACTTCCACCGAAGCTGGCGAATGCCGAGTCGAAGTCATCCTTAGACGAGGCCTTGCCTTTGCCAGAGGGGAACAGCTCGCTGGAATCACCAAAGGCACTGCCGGCAGGTTGGGTGTCCGGGAATGCGCCGGGCATGGATTCTTTTCGGCTGCCCGTGGATAGGGCCTCGCTAGCGGGGGACGCGGTGATATTACGATCAAACGTCGCTGATCCTGGTCGGTTTTCTTGAGCATCTGCCGCGGACGACCCCGTGGGTGTCGACACAACATTCTTTGGTGTTTCAGCACCATTTGAGACATCGCCAAACCTGCTACCTGGCACAGAGACCTGACGAGATGAACTTATAGATTCATTGTCTGGTTGCGAAAAAGGCAGGAAGCTAGAACTGATCTGCCTTGATTGGGGGGGTTCCGGGGTGAGGCCTTCACGAGCTGGCAGCGTAGATGCATCTGCACCCAACTTATCCTGCACGTCGGCGGATTGCTTGAACGTTGTCGGCGGCATTGGGGAGGCAGCTGCAGGTGAGGCTGCAGGCGCCTCGTATGTTGGTCCAAAGATGTTTTCAAACGAATTGCCCGGTTGTTGGGATGCTGGAGGAGAGGGGAACGGAGAGAAGGCAATGTCGGAGCTGCTTCCTTGCCTCCTGAAGAATGGATTGCTTGCGCTAATATTCGATGGGGCTGGGCTTGCAGCGGCTGGAACAGGGCTTTGTGATTTCGAGTTGGCTGCTGAGCTCTCGGAGAGCGCCCTTGTATCTTGCTCGATACTCTGGTTCAGCTCCGCAGCCTCGGTCTTCAGTTTATCGCGTTCCCCTTCATTAGTCAGCAGCTGCTTTTTGTTGATTGCAACCAGACCCTTTTGCTGACGGGCTTCGGACCTTAACTTCTCGAGCTGGGGCTTCAATTGAGAGATCTCTGTATTTAAAGCCTTGATACGTTCTTTTAGGCTGGCATTCTCTTGCTGATCCGCCTGTAAGGCAACTGAGACCTGGTGATGCTGGTTTTGGAGGTCTTGGTGAGAACCCTCAACCATGGCAATATCTTGCTGTAGCTTCCTGGTCTCATTTCTGGAGGCAGTAAGACGCTCTTCTAATGCTCTAACATCTTTCGCTTCCTTCTCATAGAGGGCGCGAAGTTGGGAAAGTCTAGTTTCGAATTCCTTCTTTTGAGAGTTTGCTTGGGTAAGCTCGTTCTGTGAGGTTGCCCGCTGGCCCTGAACTTCCTGCATCTGTTTTGACAGTGTCCCAACTTGGTTCGACAGGTTAGCCAGTTCACTAGTCTCACTGGTCAGCTTCTTGCTAATCTCCGGATCGTTATCTCCTAAAAGGTCGTCCATGGTGCCAGATCGTGCCAGCGGCGTGGATGCACTAGAGCCGCCAGTTGCGTTATGTGATAATGACTGGCCGAAAGACGACGAAGGGACAAATGGCTTAAAGCCTGTAGTCTGAGTCGGAAGATGCTGAGGGCTGCTAGCAACAGGGCTGCCCGGTGCTATGGGGCTTCTGCTTGCAAACGGGTCTCCAAAATTGGATCCGCCAGTGGACAGCGCCTGCTGCGCAGGAGCTGGTGGCGGAGTAGCGCTCGCCATGGCATCAAGGCCGAACAGGTCATCCGCGGCGGACTTAGGAATGGTTGGTGCAGCTGCTTCGAATGCAGGTGCAGTGGGTTGTTGGGGCTGTCGGATTTGAGATCGCATGCTTGGGGGAATTAGGTCTGCCGGCAAGGTGGCAGGTAACGCATCTCTCCCATCACGTTTGCCTCTCTGCTGGCGGATAAGATACATAGCCACTGCGAATTCGTCCCTCGTCAGATGGCCCTGCGAGTTGATATCAGCCAAATCCCAAATCTGTGCCAATGCCTCCTCTGGCAATTTAGAGTTGCTGAAAAATGGTACGGCTTCATCGCCAGTGATGAAACCGCGGTTCGTCTTGTCAATGGTCGCGTATATGCTATCAAAGCGATTCTTGTCGGCAGGGGAGATGGCCCAAGTACCTGGCGAAGGAGGAACTTGACCAAACGCAGGCTTGCTCAGTGGGCTCGCTGTTCTTCCTACATTATGGCCTGTAAATTGCCTAGGAATCGGTGGTACCGCAGGTGGTCCACCAGTGACACCAGATAGCTGCCGCAAAGGTGGGCGCCTCGCGGCAGCCTCTATAAGCCCAGCTGGGAGAACATTCGGTAGTGTGCGCATAGCCCCCGACTTGGACGATGCCAATAGATGCATAGCTATGATGAACTCAGTGACCGTGAGAGCTCCCCGATGCTCAGTATCTGCGAGGTACCAAATTCTGCCGAGAACTTCATTCGGAAGCCCTGCCCGTTCAAATATTTGTTTCGCTTGTTCGCCAGCTAATACGCCATCTTGGGCACCAGATTTCTCGAATAACGCGGCATACTGCTGAACCTTGTCGGGAGTCAACGGAGGGACTCTTATGGGGTTTCCGCTCGTTTGCGGTTGTAGTGGTCCAGGAGGTGGCCCTTGAGGGGGCGCTGGTGCAGCGCCACCCGGCACGGCGCCATCGAATTTAGGGATAGGACCTGGTCGGAATGCGAGCTCTGCTGTCGGGTCTCGGCCTGCTTGTGCGTGACCGATTAACCTCAGGACGATACTGAAGCCAGTAGGAGTAAGCAGTCCCCTATTTTCTTTGTCGGCGATGTTCCATATCTAGAGTAACAGCAGTCAGATTAGTCGTTCGGGTGACATTGCCATCCCTTCATGGAATGGCCGGATCTCTCAACTCATGAACTTACCACGCCCAGCACTTGCGGATCAAGCCTTGTCTTCTCGAAGAATGTCACAGCTACCTCGCCGGTAACAACGCCAATGTTCTCAGAGTCCGCCTCGCGGAACAGCTGACCAAACACTCGTACCTCCTCAGGTGTCAGATTCAAATTCGGAGCACCTGTATATCATCAGCATGCATCCAGTAGAATACACGTATCGCCTTGGTATTGTCGTGATAAAGCTGTGATGAAAGGATTGCAAGATTGCGTCCCTGAAGGAGCATTCAAGGGTCTTACCAGAGTCCACATTGGTGTCCGCCATCGCGCTCTCCAGAGGACTGATCCACCTGCGCACAGGGCCCTAACTGTTGATTTTCTTGAACGAGAAGCTGTAACTGCTGTTGCCAATGCTAGCACGAGTTGGAGTTGATTCCAGAAGGCTAAAAACAAAGAGGGGTTTGGATGTTGATAGGGAGCTTGAACCACGTCGCCAACGGTTGTTGCGGTAGACTGTCAAGCGGCAACCGCGGCAATTGCCGCCGCGTCATTCATCACCCAATCTGGGGTAATTGGTATCGCCCAATTTAAATTACATTGCGTCAAATACGAGACAATCTCACACATGATCTAGATTTTTCGATTTAAATGCGTTGGGGCATTTCTTCACAATGTGCAACGGTCAGACTCAGGCTTTCCTATCTGGGAATTGTATTTTAACCATTCTGGTACACCACATTTACACATTATCACGTCACCACGGGTACAAGCTACCTGAAGAGTTCGAAAGCAATTGAGTATCATTCATTCTGTTGAGAAAAGGAAGGCGCTTCGCTATTTAGCAAAGACCGCCGAGCAAACATTCTAGACACCAAATTGGCCGCGAAGAAAAAGCCGTAAACGCTCCCTAAAGAACATCATCCAGCTCCATTCCACAACCACAGTGTACTCCATAGATTATAACCTGCACAAAACAATTATTCTTGCGAGAGAGCATCTAGTACTCGGCCTCGATCTCCTCACCCTCGAGAGAGTCAGCAGCAACCTCCTCGTAATCGCGCTCAAGAGCGGCCAAATCCTCGCGGGCCTCAGAGAATTCACCCTCCTCCATACCCTCACCAACGTACCAGTGGACGAAGGCACGCTTGGAGTACATGAGATCGAACTTGTGGGAAAGAGCAGACCAGGCCTCGGCGATGGCGGTGGTGTTGGACAACATGCACACGGCACGGTTGACCTTGGCGAGGTCACCGTTGGGGACCATCTGCGGTGGCTGGTAGCAGATACCAAGCTTGAAACCAGTTGGGCACCAGTCGACGAACTGGATGGTGCGCTTGGTCTTGAGGGTGGCAACAGCGCTGTGGGCGTCCTTGGGGACAACATCACCACGGTACAGGAGGCAGGTAGCCATGTACTTTCCGTTGCGGGGGTCACACTTGACCATCTGGTTGTGGGGCTCGAAGCAGGACATGGAGATCTCCTGGACGGAGTTGGCCTCGTGGGATGCCTTGGCTGCGGAGACAACTGGAGCATATGCGACGAGAGGGAAGTGGATACGTGGGTATGGCACCAAGTTGGTCTGGAACTCATTGAGATCGACGTTGAGGGAGCCGTCGAAGCGGAGGGAAGCGGTGATGGAAGAAACAACCTGGGCGATCAGGCGGTTTAGGTTCTCGTAGTTGGGCCTCTCAAGTCCGAGGTTGCGTCTGCAGATGTCGTAGATGGCCTCGTTGTCGACCATGAAGGAGCAGTCAGAGTGCTCGAGGGTGGTGTGGGTGGTGAGGATAGAGTTGTATGGCTCGACGACCGAGGTGGCGGTCTGTGGGGCTGGGTAGACGCAGAACTCGAGCTTGCACTTCTTGCCGTAGTCGACAGACAGACGCTCCATGAGAAGAGCTCCGAAACCAGATCCGGTTCCACCACCGAAGGAGTGGAAGACGAGGAAACCCTGGAGACCCGAGCAGTTGTCGGCAACGCGGCGGACGGTGTCAAGAACCTGATCAATCAGCTCCTTTCCGACGGTGTAGTGACCACGAGCGTAGTTGTTGGATGCATCCTCCTTTCCGGTAATCATGTGCTCTGGGTGGAAAAGGCTGCGGTAGGTACCGGTGCGGACCTCGTCGACCACGTTGGGCTCGAGATCGCAGTAGATGGTGCGAGGGACATACTTGCCCTGGCCTATGTGATATTGTGTCAGCTTACAGTTCGTTATCGATGAACTCGTCGTGGATCGAAGGCGTTATTTACCAGTCTCGGAGAAGAAGGTGCTGAACCCCTGATCAGGCTCGGCTGCCTTGCGCTCCTCGGTCAAGTATCCATCCGGCTATAGAAGCATCACGCGTCAGTATGTGAGTGAAGTAAAAGGAAGTGTTGTTTCCGGAATCTCGGAGGTTCAGGGGTCGGTAACATACCTGGATACCGTGCTCAAGGCAGTAAAGCTACACGAAAGGCATCAGTATTTTATGTCCATCTAAACCGTCCTACATGTCGAGTTTCGAGCTCAGGTAAAGCTTACCTCCCAGCACGAGTTAGCAATCTGGCAACCAGCCTGGCCAACTGTAGAAAAAATGTTGTCAGCAAGGATATATTTTGAGGCCTGATGTTGACCCTATCAGGAGCGGTGAACGTCGCGTCAGGGGCTACCAACCGTTGATGCTGATGATTTCTCTCATTTTGAAAGAGTGTACGAGCTTAGAAAGTTTGTGTGAAGTTGTGATGGAGTGAAGATTCGAGGATTAACTCTCGAAGATGGCAGCGGTGCTGGTCTGTTGAGGTATGGGAAGAGCAGAAGCGTTGGTGGGGAAGAAGGCACCGTGCAGGAGGAGGAGTTGTTGTCGCTTCAGCACTTTGTGGGTTTGTTTATTAATTGGGATAGCGCGCAAAACAGGCAGGGGTCCCACGGCTAGCGCGACTTGGGTTCAGGGAACCTCGCGACTTTTGATGAGGAGCTATCATATTTCAGACGTCAGAGCTTCATTTCACAGGGTCCTTGCTCATACAGCTATACAAATTTATATCAGGATGAAGCTCTACAATATCGTCTCAGTGTTCCTGACGGTTTACACGCAAACTGCGATTGCGAACGTGGAAAAGACGATATTCATAGCTCCTAGTGCCCTTACGATACCTCTAGACCACCCCACATTCGAGAACCTACACCTCCAGACTCTATCTCCAGAGAACTCGACAATTCGGACGCAGTTGCACCGGGAGTTCCCTTCCGATAACTCTCCCCGCGGCCCAGAATCATGGTTCATCCTCAGCGATTTGACAGAAGGGCAGAGATACGAGGTTCGCATCTGCTGGCCAGCGACGGTACCAAACCCCAACCTCCGCCAGACCACTGCTTTAGCTAACAACAACACTCCAGAAACCGACTTCATTCCATCTCGAAACATACGAAGTAACTGATGTCTTCAAAAACCCGAGCCTAATCATGTCCCTCGCGGAGTACTCCGAGACGCAGCAGAGCAGGCCGGAGTCAGTTGGGGATGCTCTGAAGTCCGCCATTAAACCAACGACCGGCACGGCCGACCAGTCATTACTGCTCCTGAGCATCTCCTCTGCTGCGGACTATTACACTACGGATGCAGAGCTGATGGATAACCCCCAGCCGGTATTTGTCGATATCATCCTAGACCCGTTCATACTCAATGTATTTCCAAGATCGCTTGTTCCGACCGCAGGATACATAACGATTGTTGCCATTGGAAGCTTTTTCGTGGCACGATTCATGAATAGGTTTCTGTCGGGGGTTGCAAAGTCGGATGTTCAAAAGAAAGATAAATAAGCTATTTAAATGCACTGTCTACGAATATACAAATACTGAGCAGAGAGGGCAATTTATGGCGGCAAGTGTCGTCAATGAATACGTCGAGTCTCCATTTTCCGAGGCGTGGCCCAGAAAGGCCGATTCTCGGCCGTTCATATGAGTTGAATAATGCAAAGCCCGTCAATACGCGGCCATTCGTACCGTTCAGGTCAGATAAACAAATGACGACAGGAAGGCTACCTCCTGTTAGAGAAACAGCGTCCATAATGACGAGTACGCCAAGGCTAAAGACTACTGCTCTTAAGTAGCAAACCACTCCTTCTATACGCACTACCAAGTGCAACCAGACTACTAGCTGCAGCCTATATACGGGAATAAAGGCATACCACCGCCCTGACACAGGCCGTTTCACCACGTCTCAGCCCCCACCAGGGAATGACGACTGCCGACTGAGTTATTGCAAGGATTTCCAAATATAGAAGCAGAAGACGAGTACGATCGTCGTCACCAGAATTTCTAGTTACAAAAGGTTATATATCACAAAAAATATAATTGTTAAAAATAACACCCAATTTTACAGTAGTCTTCCTACCAAAATCTTTTCTCAAAAATCGCTTCAAGAAACCANATATATATATATAAACAGAAAAGCGCCCCAAAAAGGAATATGAATCTTAACAAGAAATTCTTATAACCAAACCCAAAATCCAACGCCGTTTCGCGCCGTGTTTGTTCGTACATGCATCTGTCTCTCTTGTCCGCCCCTCCGTCACCTCCAGTTTCGTATAGTATACACAAAGCAGGCAAAGTGGTCGCCGCCGCGTTCGCTGTATATGTGTGTGCCGCCCTCGCGGGGTATCAAAATCAAAATCCATCCATCGGCCCAGTATATCACCCATTCATCCATCCATCCATCCACTCGCTCACCACGCCCCCTCCCCTTTCCTCATTCTCTCCCTCCCCTTCTTCCCCAACAAAATGAGCTACGCGGTCTCCACACCCCTCATCTCCACCTTCGCCCCTGGCCTCCTAAACCCGCCCTTGAAGATCTCAATCCCCATCATGACCGTCGATGCGATCCAGAGGACGAAGCCGAAGCTGGCAGCGCCCACGTCGGCGCGCGCGGCGTTACACACGCTGCCGCGGCAGAAGAGGAGTTTGGAGAGGAAGACGGCGAGGGCGATGAAGCCGGAGAAGTGGAAGAGGGTTGTGAGGGATTCGAGGGCGAAGGCTGCGTAGGGGTGGGATCCTGTTGTAAGGGTTCCGTCAGCGTTGGTTCTCTTTCGAGATTCCCGGTTCGGTGGTAAAGAGGGGGAGGGCATACCTCTAGGCCACCTCCTCGGCACAATCTCGAGATAAAAAATACTCAGCAAACTCCACACCCCCGTAAAGATAAGAAAGTTGAACTGCGACGGCGACGCCGTCAGCGTGTCGGCATCATACCAATGCGCCACTATGTCTCGTCAGTTTTTTTTATGCCCATATGTCTCCCTACACGATTCTCTGGTGATGCGCTGGATTTTTGGTTGCGCCAAACTAGCACCCGCGCCAGCCTCAGGGTCATCCGCGCCGGTCCCGCGCGCAAAGGGGGGTAAGGGGGGCGTACCGTATGAGGATAGGACGAGCACTGCGCTCGCGGTGAGGAGCTGCAGGATGCGCAGAGGTAAGAGGAATTTGTTGCCCATCGTTGTCGTCGTCGTCGTCGTGTCGTGATTGTCGATCGGTGGTGGTGGTGAGGGTTGTGGCGATTTGGTGGTGGTTTTTTTTTTGGACGGGTTGGATGTTAGATGGGTAGGGAGGTGGAGGCTCGGCGGCTCGGCGGGTATTGTGGGTACCTGGGGAGGTTGCTGGGATGTGGTGGAGAAGGAGCGGTAACGAGTGAGGAATGGGCGTGGAGGTGAGTGAGGTAGAAGGGAGGAGAGTTGAAGAGTGAGTAAGTTACTGCTAGTAGTTGTTGAAGAAAGTCGCAGACCCTCAATTCGTTCGGTGGCTCGTTGGTGGGTGTCAGTGATAATACTGGCGGTTGTGGATATGACCTGTCGGCGGCAGCGGAGATGAGGTTCTAGGCCGTGCTGATGTGGGATACATGGATAAAAGGATCTCGAGTTGTAGGATCCGGAAGGAGGGGGGCGATGGGAAAGAGAAGGTTGTTATGTGGTTTATTCTGTGGCTATTATTGGAGTTATTATTGAAATCAACAAGCGGCTATACGTTGTCTGGTTTGATCTGTCGCAGGTTGCAACGGTGTTGAAACTTGATTTTCTAGAGTCTGGATGGGGATCTTTTTACAGTGGGTGGGGATTTTGTATGATGGACTGGGGGTTGGGGTGTGTTGGTGTGTCTTGGACCTGAAGACGGTAACGGTCTCCAGGGGGCCCAGGTCATGTCGAAACCGACGGGATTTATGCTCATGCTGTGGACAGAACAGTGGATTGGATCATTGGGGATTGTTGGCGGCGATTTTGTCTTGTACGCAATCAACTACGATATTCCAATTGAGGTTCTCTCGTCTCTAATTAGTAGTCGCAAAGCAACATCTATCCCCCTGAGCTGACAGGTGTCCACTCCCATCCCCAGCACTTCCTTTCTTCACCACCAATAAACTGGAGATGGATGACTTGAACCCTTGGCAACCTGGCCCCAATTCCACGATGCTACCTTCCCTTAAAAAATCAATCTCAAGTCTACATACCCGCCCCTCCGTCGATAAAGTCTATGTCCACAACAATCTCTCTCTCTCTCTTTCTCTCCCCAACACTCATAAAGTACATACTTACAATACAATACCAGCACTTTAGCATAAAATCCAACGATAGCGATGGAACACTTGGCGCGGTAATTCCCCACCGCCGCCGTACCCTCTCATTCCGGCGACGGTGTCTCAAGTGTCCCCTCGCATGACAGCCGCGAAACCGGTACGCAACGCAGCCGCAATCGCTGGTGTGTCCATTCATCCACTTACCGACTTTGTTGCGCCTTCGACACGGTGACGATGTGCGACTGGTGGCGTGGCAGTTTGACAGCTCTCAGATGGCATATTGCGATGGTGGTACTAGTAACACTTCGGAGCCAGGCAGCACAATCTAGGCTTCTTAGCGCTTCGGTGTCTGGTCGAGTGGACCAGTCGCCGAGAGCCTTTGCCCGATTGGGACGGAGTTGGTGGTGTCTCCAAACATAGCCGGCTGGTGAGTTTGACTGATGTCCTTTACCATACCAGTATACTATGCGCCGACCTCTTCACGGCACCATCTGCTTTCTCTCCGTTGTAAAACAATACCCACACATTATAATTGAGGCATTTAAACTTTCTCATCCAAAGCCCGGTCATCCAACCAGAACGACTCGAATACATCCCCACGGCACAAAGTGTCATCGCGTTACCATCCATCTGCCCCTCCCCTACCCTCGTCTTGCCATACATACAACCTTCCTCTCATCCATCATTCCGAAAAAGGAAAGAATTAGAATTTAATAAACTAAGCCAATATATTGGGTAAGTAGCAGGAGAAGGTGCAGCGTGGGGGGGTAAAGATCTGCACCAGGCCCTTCCCAGATTTGGATGTCTAAACCACGTGATGACAACTACCCCTCCAAAAAAAAAAATCGTATTTGGTCACGTGAAGTCCATTGGGAACTGACAGTCCCCGCCAACGAGGGGTCCTAAAAAGTGTGTTGTGGGGAATAGAAGCCCTTTAGACTGTATATATATATAGAAATTCAAAAATCACCTCAGTATAAGAGCAAATACCGTAATACCACCGACTCAGAAGCATACCCCTCCTCAGCCCAGAAACACACAAGATCGTCCATCACGTCACCAATTGAGCAAAACATGAGTCCATACAGCCCTCACCAAAAAAGCAAAAAAAGGGCGTAAAAGGGAATAGTAAAGGCACCCGCCCACAGCCGCTCAGCTCGACTTTCTGTTGGGTGGCCTGAGTTGGTCCTGATATTGCGTGATCGAAGGGAGCACCCGTGGGCGAACTATAGTTACCCCGCCGACATCGCGCCTTTTTTACCCTTCTGCCCCCATCGAAAGCCATAAACCCCCTTCCCTGCCCCTACAAAAAAAAGGACGTACTCCCGAAAACTCGAGTTTCTTGCAAGCTATATTAGCATCTCTCTTATTACATTTTTTATAAAGTTCTTTGGAATCTTTCGTATAGACAGCAGACATGGCAGACGGACTTAGCAAGAACTTTGAGACGCTGCAGCTACATGCGGGGTAAGTCCCATCCCTTATCGTGGAGGAGCGATTACTGAACACTACGCTCCCCTACCCTTACCACCCCTCGAACAATATGCAGATAGGGACCTGAGGGTAGCTTATTGACTGACATGATTTTAGCCAGGAGCCAGACCCAACGACAAATGCGCGCGCGGTGCCAATTTACGCCACTACGGTAAGAGAGAACCCGGATGGGGGGGAGCTTCTGAGGGATAAGCCAATGCTGACGAGGTGTATAGAGCTTTACCTTCAATGACTCCGCTCATGGCGCGAGGCTATTTGGCCTGAAGGAGTTCGGAAACATTTACAGCCGTATTGGTAACGTATGTCGCTGTCCTACCTGTGATGTTGCCCTGCGGGGTATTTTGCTAGCTGTCAACGAGCCAGGCTGACCTCGTCACAGCCAACCGTCGATGTCTTCGAGAAGCGCATCGCAGCCCTCGAGGGAGGTGTTGCTGCCGTCGCCTCCTCCTCCGGCGCATCAGCCCAATTCATGACCTTCGCCACCCTCGCCAAGTCCGGCGATAACATCGTGTCCACCTCTGCCCTCTACGGCGGAACCTACAACCAGCTTAAGGTGCTCCTCCCCCGCCTGGGCATAAACACCAAGTTCGTCACCGGCAGCGACCCCGCCGACTTCGCCGCCGCCATCGATGACAAGACCAAGGCCGTCTACATCGAGTCCATCGGAAACCCCAAATACACCGTCCCTGACTTCGCGGCCCTCGCCAAGGTCGCCCACGACGCCGGCATCCCCTTAGTCGTCGACAACACCTTCGGCGCTGGCGGCTACTTCGTCCGCCCCATCGACCACGGCGCCGACATCGTCGTGCACAGCGCCACCAAATGGATCGGTGGCCACGGCACAACCATCGGCGGCGTCATCGTCGACTCCGGCAAGTTCGACTGGGGCAAGGCCGCTGCCAAGTTCCCCGAGATGGTTGAGCCAGCCCCTGGCTTCCACGGCCTCAAGTTCTGGGAGACCTTCGGCCCAATCACCTTCGCTATCCGCGCGCGCGTTGACGTCCTCCGTGACGTTGGTGCCTGCCTCAACCCCTTCGCAGCTTTCCAGCTCATCCAGGGTGTTGAGACTCTATCCCTCCGCGCTGAGCGCCACGGACAGAACGCGCTGGCGCTTGCACGCTGGTTGGAGAAGAACGCACACGTGAGCTGGGTCTCGTACCCTGGCCTCGAGAGCCACCCCTCGCACGAGAACGCGAAGAAGTACCTCGCTCGCGGCTTTGGCGGTGTGTTGAGCTTTGGTGTCAAGGGTGGTGGTCAGGCCGGAAGCCAGGTCGTGGATGGATTCAAGTTGATTTCTAACTTGGCGAATGTGGGAGACTCGAAGACGCTGGCTATTCACCCGTGGTCGACGACCCACGAGCAGTTGAGCGACGAGGAGAAGGTGGCGTCCGGCGCGACGGAGGATTTGATCCGTATTTCGGTCGGAACGGAGCATATTGATGATATCATTGCGGACTTCGAGCAGTCGTTCGCTGCGGCTGCTGCGGCGGCGACGGAGGGAGGAAAGGAGGAGAATAAGGATGTTGCCGCCGAGGGAGCCAAGGAGGCCGAGGTTGTGGTAGCTGTTTAAGCGGGGGGTGGCGTCTGATGTTTGATGAGATAGATATGTGGAGAGAGATACCGAATGAATGATTTATGGTCTATCAGTTTATTGAGATATTGCGAGGAGGATGCGCGTGTCGTCAACGGGAGAATTAGGAAGTCGTGCCTGCCCACCTTGCTTCACAGTTGCCAGCCACAACGGGCTTCTCATCCCCATCCGCATCCTATCCATCATCGCCACGTACATACATATGTATCCCCAGGCTGATAAACGATCGCAGTGGAAATATCACATCCCCTTGCATCGCATCCCTTACATCCTTTACATGCCATAACCACAATAGCCACAATAACCACCAGACGACGCGCATCAAATACACCAAGCAAATGCGTCTACCTACCAGCTGCGGTGCAGCACCACATACTTGCACCACGCACACACGCCCTTACCTCGCTCCACAGCACCAATAGAGGCCCGGTACAGTACATACATACATACCGTACGTACGTACAGCACACACCCCGCCAAGGCCCGGCACCTCCGAGCCCCCCGAAAAACTCCACGTTGGGGAAACGCGGGGCAAAGGTGGGTGCGGAGAGAGCGAGTAGAGTACAAATGACTCGGCTTTTTGCACGTATCACCATGGGAAATTTTTGTGTCGCGGGCTTGGGTGTGGGGCGTGGAAGGAAGAGAGGGGAGGAAGGGAGTTGTGGATGAGATAAGAGTATGTTTTGAGGGTATAGATGGAAGTATAATGGATGGTATGCTACTGTAAGAGGTAATCTTGATTCTGTCGTTGGTATATAAGGTGAGCTTACTACTATTATTACATACGCTGTACTGTATTATATTGTATTGCAGATGCATTTTCAGCCCTTAATATATTCAGATTATCGCGTGCATATTTACAACTAAGTATGCATAATACATAGCATACATCAGTAAGAGTATTAGAGTACACACGTACGCACTGTATTGTGTATGTACAATATGTACTGTACAAGTACTATCTCCAATCCTCGCTTTCACATGAACACCACGAGCTTACTATATATTTTTTGCATTTTATACTATGGTACTTACATTTTCGTGTACTGCACCCATATAATCCCCATTGTATAGTTACATCCACCCCGGTACCACACATGCTCCACCCAATAATTCCCCCTCCCCACCACCAAAAAACCACCCTTCTAGACCAATTAGCGCTGGATAAATCCTCAGCAAATCGGCCGAGCCTCGGTCCCTGGAATGTTGGAAAGGTAGGTGCGGCCGCACCCCCAAATGCGACCAGTGCGGAGGGACTCCTCTCCACGATTTCTTAGGATCAGAAGCCAACGACGTCTCCTTGCACATACTCCTGCTCCTCCTCTCTCTTTCTCTCAAATCTATACTCTCCGTCTCTCTATATCTCTCTTTTCGCGTTTCTTTCTTGAAAGCTTGTCTCACTTTTCCGCATTTGTACATTGCGTGTTGCTGCGATACAACCTGGCTTTGTAAGTCCCCTCATCCCCAGAATTGGAGAAAGAAAACAAGAAAGAGAGCAAGAAAGAAGGCCAGGACAAGAACGAACCCTCGGACAAACTCCAGAAGAGAACTGAACCCGCCCCAGCTAACCACCCATCGTGTGCCGCAGGCTCACCAACTAAACCGCCACAATGCCGTCCGCCTTCACCCTCACCAAGGACCTAGAAGCCAACTACAGGCAGCTGGCCCCCCCTCCACCTGGCAACAAGCCCTTCTCCGTCGCCCTCCCCGGCACCGCCGTCGAGGGTCGCAGCGCCATCTACCGCCACTGGCGCTTCCAGAACGGTCCCCTCCTCTCGACCATCGACCCAGCCTTCCGCACCGCGCACGACGTCTTCGAGGCCTCGGCCAAGAAATATGCGAACCGCAACTGTCTAGGCCAGCGCCGCTACGACGCTGCAAAGCAGGCGTGGGGCAAGTATGAGTGGGAGACGTATGCGCAGGTTGCCGTGAGGAGACGCAACTTCGGCGCCGGCGTCGTGGAGCTGCACAAGAGCATTGGGATTACAGGGGACAGGTACGGTGTTGGGCTGTGGTGCCAGAACAGGCCGGAGTGGCAGATTTCGGATCTGGGATGCATGTCTCAATCCCTCTTCACCGTCTCCATCTACGATACCCTGGGCCCGGAGACGACCGAGTATATCATCAACCACGCTGGGCTCGCGTGTGTTATTACCAGCTTGCCGCATATCCCGCTGCTGCTGAAGCTTGCGCCGAGAGTGCCGGCCATGAAGCTTATCATCTGCCTGGACCCGCTCAAGGGTGCCGACAAACCCGGTAACTCCATGGGCGAGCTCCTCAACACCCTTGCTAAGGATGCCGGTGTTGCCATCCACTACATTGGCGACGTCGAGGAGTTGGGTGCCAGGTCTTCTATCCCGATGAACCCACCCCAGCCTGAGGATATCATCACCATTAACTACACTTCCGGCACCACCGGCAACCCCAAGGGTGTCGTCCTCACCCAGGCCAACGCCCTGGCCGCCGTCTCGACCGGCAAGTTCGTGTCCCACGGTACCCCCGCCGACGTTTGCATGTCCTACCTCCCACTCGCCCACATCTATGAGCGTGTCACCGAGGGCGGTGCCCTTCTTTCTGGCTCCTCCATTGGGTACTTCCACGGCGACATCCTCGGCCTGGTGGACGACATGAAAGAGCTCAAGCCCACTGGCTTCGTCTCCGTGCCACGTCTGTACAACCGCTTCGGCGGTGCCATCCGCGCGCAGGCCCTCGAGGCTGAGGGTCTCAAGGGTGTCCTCGGCCGCCACGTCGTCAACACCAAGCTAGCCAACCTAGCCCTCCCCGAGGGCCAGGCCACCGTCTACCACGCCCTCTACGACCGCATCTACACTCCCAAGCTGCGCTCGGCGTTCGGTCTGCAGAAGTCCAAGCGCATGGTCTCGGGCTCTGCTCCCATCGACCCGCAACTGCACACGCTGCTGCGCGCGGCGTTCGGAAACTCCATCAAGCAGGGTTACGGTATGACGGAGACGTACGCCATTGGCTCATGCCAGGAGGACTCTGACACCTCCACCGGTAACTCCGGTGGTGTCCTGCCTTCCGTCGAGGTCTGCCTCTCGTCCGTCCCCGATATGGAGTACCTCGTCACCGACAAGCCAAACCCCCGTGGTGAGCTGCTCGTCAAGACAACCTGCCTCTTCCGCGAGTATTACCGCGACCCCGCCGAGACGGCCAAGGCCATGACGGAGGACGGCTGGTTCCGCACCGGTGACATCGCTGAGATCGACAGCCGCGGCCGCATCAAGATCGTTGACCGCGTCAAGAACCTCCTCAAGCTCGCGCAGGGCGAGTACGTCTCCCCCGAGCGTCTTGAGAACGTCTACCTCGCCAACACGAACCTGGCCAACATCTCGTTCGTGCACGGTGATAGCACCCAGGCCTTCCTTGTGTCGGTGTTCAGCGTCGACCCTGTGGTGTTCGCGCCGTGGGCGGGTGCGATCTTGAAGAAGAACATTGATCCGCTTGATGCGGCTGCTGTCAGGGAGGCGTGTGTGGATCCGAAGGTCAACAAGGCGTTCTTGGCGGAGCTGGAGAAGATTGGTCGCAAGGCCAAGTTCAACAACTGGGAGAGAGTGAGGAAGGTGCATTTGGCGCTTGAGCCATTCACGATTGATAATGAGACTTTGACACCTACGTAAGTTTATTCCCTGGGGTTCCTAGTGTGGGTTTATGAGTTTGTGTGCTGACTTTTTTTGATATAGTCTTAAGATGAAGAGACCGAAGGCTGTCAAGATGTTCAGGGAGGAGCTGGACAGGATGTACGCTGAGGCGTTGGAGGAGGAGAAGCAGAAGAGCAAGCCGAGACTGTAGAGCGGCTCTCGAGGGGGGGTTCGTGGAGGGGGGTTGTATATTGGAAAGACGTCGGTACATATTATGTCTGTACGTATGAGCGTGCTGGCGATCTTGATGATGCATGGAGACATGCTGTACATGCCATTTTGTTAGATTAGAAAGTTATTCGGTCATATATTGTAGAGAAGATGGGTTATACTCAGTTTATTGATTTTGTTGAGGTAGAAGTGAGTGTTGTGACTGTAATAGTTATGATAAACTATGTAATCCGTGTTACGAATTACATCTGATGTGAGACCGAAACGTCGTGCTGTACACCAAGTCGTCTTGGTGGACCAGGAGTGACAGTATATATTTTCCAAAGGTCATATTCTTCACATAAAGATTCCTTATAGTTAACATACAACAATTGACTCCATTATATTCTATTTATAACTTCAAAAGGCTTTTAGGGTCTCAAGGGCTTGGCTTTTTTCAACAACTCACCCTTACTTCCAGCATCATGGTAAACCCTTGGTAGCCTTCCCCTCAGCCTTACCTATTTCAGCGGAATATCATTGAACCGACATCTCTTTATGATCGTGTCCGCGACCATCAAGGCCGTACCTCTCACAAACTCGCAAACAAAGCACCGCACTTGAAAGACGCTGAACCTGCTACCTTCTACTCTTCTCTGGCAAACAAACTCAAATACACACATTCCTCGTTGCCACTCCACCTCCATGCCATGACCCGTCACAGGAATCGCGGAGCAGCAGATTGTCACGGCGCGGTTTAATTGTCAAAACAAGAAGGTACGAGGAGATTCACGCGACACCCCACTTCCCTTCCCTCCTCACACCTTGAATCCACACCTTGCACCCAGCTGAATTCACGCGAATGAAGTGGACAAGCGCTAACATCTCCTCGCCCCCAGATTCACCATGGCAGGGGCTGTTCCTTTCGTCGACCTCACCCTCGACAGCGACGATGAGCTCCCCGCCGCGACATCGACTCAGATAAGGGCTCACAATACCGCGGGTCCGGATTTTATACACACAACAACCTTACCTTACCATTCTCCCTCTCCCCATAAAGCTCAGAATGGCTTCAGCCAATCGCACAATGGCATACTACTGCCTGGCTCACTCCCGTCGCCAATCGATATACCCGGCACGCTGCCGCCGCCAAAGCTGCATATGCCACCCACTGCACGGAGGAAGACACATTTGAGGGAGCTTAGCCTGTCGCCGAATGCAGTGAGGGCAGCTGAGGCAAGCGTGAAGAGGCGGAAGGTTGCTGCGGGGGCGGGGAAAGAAGGCGGGACTAGGACATCATCGAGTCCTCCTACATATAGGGCGGAAACACACATATTGCCACCAGGTGTATCACATACCGCAATGAGGGGAAGCAAACTGCCTTGGTCTGCAGAGAGAGGGGGCCACCTGTCTGTGTATGACCTGTTGCAGACGCAGGCGAGGCCGGTTGCGATTTCCTATTCAGATGCGGAGCCGCAGTTTTCGGGGGTTCCAAGTGCAGGACGGACACAGCCAGGTCTTAAAGCTACAGTGCATCCACACACAGGGTCACAAAAGGCAGGGGTCTCGAATGCGGCTCCAGGAGTATCCATCACTACCCCTGCGCCGAAGGGAATGAAAGATGTGCTGCAAAAGGTTGTCTTCCCCCAGATAAACTTGTGTCTGGAGAGGTCGGGGGGTGGCCTGGATGAGGCTACCAAGAAGAATATCGGGCGTCAGGCTGCTACCAAGCTTTGTGATGTCGAATTGCAGACACAACTCGCTGCTAACAATGGCAAGTTATCCGACGCGATGAGGAAGGCTCTCATTGATAGATGTGCCTTGCTGGTTGGTATTTACGTCCACAAGTCGGGAAATAGCCCCAAAAGCAAGCCGGAGGCACCACCAGTAGCTCGCAAGCAAACTGCCCGTCGTCAAACGAAACAAGCCGTGCCACCAGCGCCAATCTCAATATCTGGTAGCTCTGGCGAGTCCGATCAGGATGTCTTCCAAGATGCTGTTGAAAGGCTCGAGGCAAAAGAACCCACTGTGCGGAAGCGCGATTCCTCCCCAAGCACATCTTACAGTATCGAGTCCCCTGTGAAAGAGGCTGTGTTTGACCCAACGCCCAAGCAAAGCCAGAAAACGACATCATATCGGCAGGGGAGACTTGATTTCGCTTCGCGTTCACCTGCCATTGGAAAACCTGCAAAGTCTCACTCTCCTGGAAAGCTGGCGGGGAACAATCGCGTTAAGAAACAAACTCAAGCACAAGGTCGTCGTTCGGGCGCACGGGAGGCGGCGGCCAAGCAATCTCTCCTTCGAGAGGTTGAAGCCTTGCAATTAGCTGGCAACGACGCCAACGTTTCAAGGCCGTATATTAGTCTATCGGCGCGGAAAGACATCGCCAGGGGTCTTTCGATTCAAGAGCAATGCTTAACTCCGTCGGAGATGTTCATGCTTCAAGGTCGCATCGTTCATGTGGATTTCACAAGCGAAGAAGTACAGTATATACGCAATATTGTGGATATGTGGCGCCTAAAGCGCGTTGGGCCAAAACCGAGGGGGGAGCGACCTATGATAGTAAATGGGAGGGATCCAAGCCTGCTTGAAATGATAGTGAAGTCTCAAAAGGAATCCTCAGGGGCTGATGAAGGCCCACGGCTTATCAAACAACGCAGTGAGGAGGGCCTGAAGGACTTCCTCGAAGATTTCACCAATGATATTCACCAAGGCTATATGTCCTTAGGATCTAATTTTACGGCTAGAACGCCTGGTGTACTACGCATTGCACCGAAATCCAGAGAATTTGGCACAAGCACAAGAGTCAACAACCATGCCTCAGTATCATCCATTCTACGTGACAGGGAGCTGTCTCATGGGGGGTTCAGAGGTGGCCATATGTCAACAAAGGCGCGTATTCTTACATCTATGGATGACGCGGTTGTGCGGGACATCGAGTTTACTGGTTGTTCTGGGGATATTGCCACGATCACCTGGCTGCCAGGCGACAAGTTTGTGTGTGGTGCAATTACACATTGTGATGAGTCGAATCAGCAGTACAACAAACCGGGTAATCTGGCTCTGGGTTCAGTTGAGAAGTGCTCTCTGAGGTCGGTCTCTGGGCATCGAATCATACGGCCTATTGTCGAGAAGGGTAGCAATGCATTGGATTCTATGAGAGAAACACAGGATCCTTACCTGTACTGTTCAGTTACGGCGACAGCATTCCATGAGGGCTCACAGATGGTGCTAACTGGGAGCTTCGACAAAACCGTAAAGGTCTGGGACATTAATTCCGATGGATCAGGGATGAACCATTGTGGGACATGGCACCATGGTGGAGTTATAAACTTCGTGGTCACTTCGCCGCATCACAGCAGAATTGCCACCGCCGCAGATGTTTTCAGCGACGCCATCCGAGTTTACGACCTGAACGAGGGCGATGTTTCCAACTCTCCCTTCGTATCGTATTCCGGATCCCGCGCCGATGAGCAGTCCGCTGAGCAGCTCCGAAGCCGCCAATCTTGGGTGTACTACCCATCAACACTACAGTGGGGCAAGGCTCCGTCCGTAGCCCATCTCCTTCTCGCAGGATACTCGCCCAGGTCCTTTGACGTGCATGACGAAGTTCCGAAACTTATCGAAGACACCGGCGAGCTGTGTCTCTGGGACACTACAAACGGAACACGCGTTCTCATCACTTCAGCACGCACTCAGAACGTCTTCGAAGTCGTGTGGCACCCGACACTGCCTGTTTTTGTGGCTGCGACGTCGGCAACGGGAGAGCATGAGGATGGCGTGCGGACGCAGCTGCGGATTTTCAGCCAGACGGTGATGGGCACCTTTAGCCACCACAAGACATTTGATTGTCGGGCGGTCGATATCAATGAGATCACGCTGATGTCAAATAGTCCGTCACATTGCTATCTGACTGCCAGCTGCACGGATGGGAATACTTACGTCTGGGACAGTGCTCAAGAGGAGAAGCCCATCCACGTTCTGGGCCATGGAAAGTCGATTGACGACCAAACACAGGACGACGGCGAGACTAAAAATGATAACCACGAGCGGGTGGACAGCGGTGTAAAATTCGCTGCTTGGGGACGGACAACGGACCGATTCTTCACGGGCTCCTCTGACGGCGTGGTGAAGGCATGGAATGTGCGTGCTCCGCCCGGCGAGGAACATGTTGCGGATGTGATTACATTATCTGGCGGCATCTCATCTGGGGCTTTCTCGAGCGACCATTCGCGACTTATGATAGGCGATGCCACTGGCAAGCTCAATGTTTTGAAATGCGGAGACCTGGACGAGTACGAAGACTCCCCTCCAAGACGGCGTCAACTCCCGATAACTCCTCACTACGAGGCTTTGGGATCTACGAGAAATGGGGCCGATGATTTGATGGAGCTCTGTCCTGAGCCTACTGCGAGGGAGATGGCACAGAAGTATGTCGATGCGGGCCAGATTGTCATCCATCGAGATCCGTATATCGGTGCGCTACAAGGAGAACATTACTCGGAGACGGGCTTGTTCTGCCCGACTCTCCATCAGGGCGGGGACCCGCGCTCGGAGCCCCTGGAGGAGGTGGTGAGGTATCAGGAGAAAAGGTACCAGGCAAGACAACTTATCGTATCCACAACGGGCGGCGTTGAGCCTTGCGCCAAGTCCAAGCACCAGGAAAATTTCATGAAGGACCTCCACCCTGAGCACCTTGATCAGGAAACGGCCATTGAACTTCAGGCGTCAGGAGTGGATCTCGCATTTGACATTGAGGACGAGCTTCACTATGAACCCGATGTGGGTGTCTTGGAGGGGGCAGGCGAGGATGAGGAAGACCCTGTGGATCTGGTGGATATTTCTCCACGCAGCAGGGATAATGTATTTCTCTGTAAGTCTCTGTCTTGTTTTCTATCTGTTTTTGCCTGTTTTTACCTGCCTTTTAAGATGATTACAAGGGCGTGTATACTTTGTTATTGCTGGTTTTGAAATATGTCATCATCTTGCAATCTATTTTCCAATCTATTATTACCTTCTATTTGACAGTGTATACTATAGCCTCGTTCATAAGCTATAATATATTTTGCCAAATAGTAGGACATTATAGATTAATCTCCTTCATATTTTGCAGTCTATAGTCACACTCTGCTATATGATATATGCTCCTGTACTTTGAATCTTCTTTTAAATGATATTATAGAACAATAGGGTTATCTATCATTTATAAAGTAATATACTAACTTTAATTTTAATATTAGGTGTAGCTGAAGCCCACGACTTATGCCAACTACAAGAGTTTATTCCAAAGGAAATAAATATGTATAAGGCCCTTCTGCAGGTAGAAGAGGCAGTAGTACATGATAAATGAGTATATGAGGTATAGAAAGAAGCTAAGAGAAGCTATAATAGTTTCTGTCTAGTAGATAGTAATCAAGAGATGGTTATAAGATAGGGGTAGAAAGGGAAGCAAAATATAGTGCAAAAGGCCCTTATTTTCTTAGTTTTTATAAGTATAAAACTAGAAAATGAAATAAAGACACATCCCTCCCTACCCTTGAATATGGTTGTTTATCTTGATATCTTTTCTTATAAAGGGGAAAAGGTGAAAAAACCCCTTTAAACATGGCTCTTTATTCTCATTCTTTTTAATATAAGAAATTAGAAGGTGAAAAATATAACTATTTAGCCTCTTACATCATATATTAAACTATAAATCTAGCATAAAGACCTAGAATTTGTCTCTGGTTACCTAACTACTTGAGGCAGGGGGGAAGGCGTGTTATTCCACCTTCCCTACTACTATCATGGCCCTCTATCACCTATCAAGACCACCCACCCTAGTCGTGCGGGGTTGATAATGAGGGTTCCGCACAAACGCACGCCTTGGTTGCCACGTCTCAACCGAATATTTCAGAGGATGGCTGTGGCCAAGGCCGCGGATGATTGAAGTAAATGTACATAGGCAGCCTGACCTGCAAGCTATGTCAGATCCTTTTCACTTGGGACGTATCGCGTTCATTTCACATACCGGTTATGGTGGGTCAACAGTTGTGAGGCAGACAAAGATCTCAGATCTCTGGAAATGCAGCCAATATATAGAATGCATGAAAATATCGATGATAGACTATCAACTTCTTTCGACGTGTCTGTCTATGAAGATAACACAAACGGAGAAAGAGCTCGCCATGGGTGATGTTAGCGAGACTAGAATTATGGGGCATATATGGGGCACATGGAGTTGAGGTTTGGGTCCATAGTCGGGTATTTGTTCGGGATACCCAACTAGGGGTCCAGCCTGCCTTAGTTTCCATAGTTCCCATCCATACTATAGTAAAATATGTAGAAACATAGGCGTGTCCTCTCTGTAGCTACTTTTCGCTCGAGCAAGTGCCTGCCCCGAAATTAAAATCGTCTTTTTTGACGGCTAGCGTGTTCTTTCATGGGAGTTCGTTTTTATCTCGTCCAGGAATTGTCCTCCTGCCTCTATTCACAGCCTATGCACAACCAATAATGGGGTTTAGTAGGGGCTATTTGAGGTATCTGAGTGGATTTGAATGTTTTGGATGATAAAGGCTAAAGGGCAGACATTCTAGCCCCTTTATAGACTATTAGTCTACGTATATTCTTATTATCTTCTGGAGCCCAGCGGCGGTTCTAAGTTACACCTTGCACACCAGGAATAGGGTGTGTAGATAGCCATCGAGTAGCATTGTTCTTCTTGGACCTCCGAAGGCAGCTAATCATCAAACGATGTCGATTATCTCCCTTTGGGAGATGGAGAAGACGGTGGGCGATAACCCACTCGTAGTTCCAATCCGTTCCCAGGCGCCTGGCACCCGTAACGAGCGGCCTAAATAGAGGACAAGGCATCGCCTAGCTGTCTTACCGACTAATAAGCAGTGGCATGTGCCAGACCAAGATGTCATTGGAGGGGATTCTCCATATGGAACTCGTACAACAGTTGAAATCTGCTGTCCACCGATCTCACCACTCCACGGCTTCAAGGCGACATCAGCCCTGAGTATAGAATCCTCCGGACCTTCACTATTTGAGCTTTTTACCAAATAATCATACGTAAATCCTTCGTGATCAGTCGAGTCGTCTTGGAGAGGCTCTTTACGCTCAACAGTAACATTGAGCTCGATAGAAACGAAGTAACCAGCGACTGTGATCGAACCCGAGGCAGCATCGACTTTTGGACACTCGAGGTCATAACTAAAGGGGTCAATTTGGGAGATGATGTCCAAAGGTCTAGCAGAGATGTAGGAAATTGCCCCATCAACGCTTGCCCAGCTCCAAGTCGGAGCATACTGGCCAGGATTCATGCGGCAGGTATGCTTTCCCCAATGTTCTGACGGTGGTGCTTCCCAGCCCAGACCTTCTACGAGCATGTTTTTCCACAGACCCCAAAGAGGCAACCAATTAGTCTTGCTTGCAATGCGTTTCATGACAGACTCCATGGCCGGGAGCCGGTCCGAAGAACGTGAGATGTCCCTTTTCGTAAATTCCTCCACTAACATAGTCCATGAGCTGTGTGACATATTTTCTAATTGCGCCGACCATGAGTGGCCCGAGACCCCCTGGTCGAAGCCTTCCCAGACGGAATGACTCTGGCATTCAAATTTTAGGGCAGAAGAAGTAAAGAATACTGTTCTTTCAGCGAGTAGGCGTTCTTGCCAGATCCATGCTCTAGTGGACACCTTGCCATAGTCACCTCCTGTGTCTTCCTTTCCTAAAGGATGTGATCGCCTCCGACATTGGAGTTTTAAAGCTCCAATTCCATTAACTGTCAAGCTAATATTGGAACTGGACCAAGTCTTATCCCGTTCCACCATGATACGATCCATTTCGGAACCTGCAGAAGCGGCCGCTATGGTCACAGTGGCATTTCCGTATATCTCTCCCATTTTCAGGGCCTGTGTTTTAAAGTCCGCATCATCTCCTTGAATAATACATAATCGGTCAATCCAGATGTATTGAAGACCAAGCGCACGAGCGCACTCGATAATGTCTTGAAAAAGAGGTGGTAGGTCACCTAGTTGTATGCCAGCTTTCCTAGCCTTATAAGTTGATGCGTCTGTCAGATAAGTATCTGAGCTCACAGGGCCCCAGCAATAACTGATTGCAAGATATAGGGCGCGAACGCCTTTCGGCTCTATAAGCTGAATGCGACTGGGATTGTTGGCTTCGATCCAGATGACGCGGTCCGGAAGGATTGGCAAACCTTTACGGGCCCAACATTTGTGTTCGTGGAGACAGTGAGATAATTGGCGTTGAATAAACGTTAGGCATCTTTTATCACCAACCCGTCTGGGTATATCTTCCGCAAAGCCCATATGAGGAACAAGCCCCGACAAGGCAACATCTAACCATATTCATTAGCAATATCCTATCTTACTTTGTCACTATAATTGAACGACATACCGCCAACAGTGGACTGATCAGGTGCGAGCCGAGGTCGATAAATCTCAACATCTATAGCAGATTTCAAGGTGTCTGAACCAGAGCCAACGGTAACAACAAAATTCAAATCATAGCCCTGCGGTAAATCCACCCGAAACAAACCATCGGCGGCTTTCCTCTCGATAGGAAGGCTTGAAATCACACCAAATTCTAGCCGCACAACAACTGGTAGGCCAAGGGCAAGGAAGATATGAATGTATGATCCTTCCGTCTCCCACTCAGGGCATACTGCCCCGAGTGCTGATCTAACCATAGTGCAATACATGCAGCCGCCTTTCACAGCATCAAGCAAATATGTTGACTTTTCGATGGTTATTTTCCCGACTGCTGTTCCTCTAGGAATTTTGTATTCTGTTTCGGCCCAGGGCTTGTGCTGGTCCCTATTGCCTTGTTCGGAGGCTAGGATTGGGTCGAAGTTCAGGCACACTGTGCATACTTTGCTTGGTGGCTGTATCTGCATGAGATCTTGGGCTTTCGAAACGGATGAGGCTACTGCTGGTGAGGCCAGAAGCCCCCGTAATTGTTCAAATGGAACAGTGGCTGAAATCCTCATCGATCCAGATGGTGGAGGTTGCTGAGACATTTTTATTTCTATTCGGCTTTTTGATATTTATAATTTCTCAGTAGCATATGCTAGGATTTATGCTATTTTATAACCATAAAGATAATTATCCGACAGTATTAAAAGTTCTCTTGGAAACTGTGGGTTGTTACTAAGTAATTATGTCTTCTTAAAAGGCGGGGGAAGCTGTGGTGATTGAGGCTTATCGCGACGGTGCGCCTTTTACTTAACGTCTAACTAAATATGAAGTCTGGGAGACAGGGGTGCACAGCCACAAGATGCCTGGCTAGGCTAATCCAGAACTATGGCCAAGGTAAACACAATATGTCTTCAAAATGCCTTCCCAACCACATCTTAGGGTCTTGTCGGTCGTTTCAAATACCATTCACATCATGCCTACCATGAGCTGGTGGGTGGCCTGCTCAACATATATTCGATTTAATCAGCTCTTCCTCAGTAGTAACTACATATTTCTGTAGATAGAATGCTATCGCACCATCCTTTTTGCGGATTAGGAAAGTAGATAGAACGCCTCACAAGGGCCAGGGGGCAGGGGTAAGTATGCTAGGTTTGGACTGATAAGGCGTTGTTTCAACCAAGCATTTTGGAGTCGTCTCGGCATCAACATCATTATAGAACCTCGCGTCAGGACCACACAGGGTAACTTTGTCTCTATAGGGATCTCGAACTGTCATTTGTTGCTTGCAATTATTGAGACGTGTCCTTTGATTTATGCAGTTGGATTCGCACGTTGATCGCGTGCTCTGACGCCTGTTGTGATGACCTAACTATCACCCTGGCTTGTGGGGTTGGAAGTTCATTAAGGTATAGTCCCCCAGACACATCTATAGGGGCTATGCAACTTGGGATCACGAGGCTGTTACATGGCTTCTTGTCATGTAGCGGATGTCATGAACAAAACCCCTTTTAGTGGTAGGACGCCTCAGGGGCAAGCCATGACAGGTGGTGGAGGGGCATAGAGACAGCGGGGTATCTTGAGAGTCTGCCGCCTAGAGGGGATTAATTCTATGTGAGGAGAGTGCTTGCATCCCTCTGATCCATTTGCCTCTCTTAAAAGAATAAATCCTGTGAATGTAAAAAAGTGCTATATATTTTGGCTTTCGCTTCTCATTTAATTTCGGGGGCGCTGTCTTGGGGGTCAATCAAGTCATAGCTGCATTGTAGTTGTAAGATTGATATTCCATTTATCAGTCCAATGTCATTTCTATCATAAACCAATGCTATCGAGCCCCGTTCCTATGGCCAGCAGCACAACCAGATAGGTCCAAAGAGGAACGACATATCTTCCACCTATCCAGCCGCCACAGTAGAATCGTACGCACCCCATCCCGTCAACCCCGCCCTCACCACTACTTGCATCCATAACGCTTCTCACTCCAGTAAAGCGTCTGGTGGCTTCCCCCCACGACCTGCTTGAACGAGTACGCATTCTTCGGGTTCCTATGCCACCCCATCGACCCATCCTTGGTGACAGCATACACGAAACCAGGCTTGCACGTCAACGAGATGTGTCCGTCCTGGTCAATCCTGTGGCCTCAGTCGCTGTCACACACTGTGACTCCATTGTCGACAGCGGTGATTCTTTGGACATGGCCAGCTAGGTCGATGCTTCCGATGGTCTCAAGGCAGGCGAGGGCAGGTGCGGCTGCAATTACGGCAGCGGGGATGAGGGATGAGGGCTTCATGTTTGCTGGGGGTGGCTTTGCAGTGTTGAAGGCTTTTGTGGATTGATAATTGTATTGAAATGCGTTTGGATGATGAGGGTTAAAAGAGCAGACTTGCTTCCTCTTTATATACCCTCGTCGTAAGCATATTCCCCTCATATTCTCCGCACATCTACGAGACCGACAGCTGTTCCATGTTACACCTTGCCTACCAAGCGTTAGATTTGGAAATAGTCATTAGGCAACGCAGTCCCCCTCTCCTTGGACCCCAACGACGCATATGATGCTCCGCCTGTCACATTGTAGATCGCGGCTACGTCTATAGTTACTAGCAAGGAAGCTTAGGTCTATGAGGCGCAGTTTTTGCCAGCAAGATCGGGCTTTAGTGTCGATCTCCCCCGGTTTCCAGAATCTGTTGCGGCGTGTTTGTGATAAACGGCAGGAGCTTGCAGGTATGCCCCTGACGTGTCAGACCACCTGCATTATTACTTCCGACCCCACAGTTGTAGATGCAGGTAGCCTCGGTGAGATGAATTAGGCGGTTTTTATCTGGATGAATCGTGGACTTAGGACTGAGTGCGAGTACGGAAGGATTTCGTGATTCAATCCTTTGTCTCACAGCCAGTCTCACTCACATAAAGCCTCGTTGTCAGTATTTGATCGACGGAAAATATCGGCTTTGAGGAGCTGACAGCTCCACGCTCATCTTTTTCCGTTTATATGTTTTATTTATAACTGGTTCACATATATTCGTCTTGAACTGACGGATTATATGCGCTCTTCGGCTTTTATATCACCTGCTGCTTCTGACTATGTTACGTTGAAGTACATGATGCTGTCAACGGCTACCAGCCGTTGGCTGATGACTACTTTGGAGTCTTACAAGACATCGGACAAGTCTTCAGCAGCAGCAGTGCAACTTTTGTAACACTTTAGAGCAAACATTAGGCAACCCAGTAACTGCCTAAGACTTTGAGACTCCAAAGCAAACACTAGCCAATTCAGTTACTAGCCATTAGCAGACAGCTGCAGGTCAGCACACTGCAGGTTATTTAAAACCAGTGCTGACAGAGCGGTTCGCATCAATCAACGGTTGTTTTATGGGTGGCTGGCTATTACAGTGACTGCAGGTAGAAGCCGTAGAGGACGTGACTTTACTTCTAGTGACAGTAAACCCCAGAGCAAGCAAACGAACAACACCAGAGAAATACTTCCCCTCAAGGATAAACATCAAATGCAACACGGGCACCCGTGTAGATCAATAACGACGACATGCAATCATAGTCTAATCCTTATCTATTATTCTATAAATACAGCCAAAGCCAGTCCCCCATTCCTAGATATACACTCCATTTCCATTTTTGCTACACAACCCGCTTAAGCAAAAATCAAATTTAAAGCTTGGCCACGATCTGGGCCCACTTCTCTGTGCTGAAGGACTTGGGGCGCTCGATGGGGGCGCCGACTGCGCGGTCGATGATGAGTTGGGGGAGGACACCGATGGCGCGGGAAACACCGAAGAGGACGGTGTAGTAGCTGGACTCGGTGAGGCCGTAGTGCTGGAGGAGGACACCGGAGTGGGCATCAACGTTGGGGAAGGGGTTCTTGGTCTTGCCGTGCTCGGTGAGGACACCTGGGGCAATCTTGTAGACCTGGCTGACGAGCTTGAACATTGGGTCGTCTGGGAGGTGCTTCTGGGCGAACTCGCGCTGGGCCATGTAGCGGGGGTCGGTCTTGCGAAGAACGGCGTGGCCGTAACCGGGGACGACACGGCCAGCGTTGAGGGTGGACCAGAGGTAGTCGGTGATGGCCTTGTCGGACAAGTCGTTGCCGACAGCAGACTTCATCTCGGTGAGCCAGTTGAGGACCTCCTGGTTGGCGAGACCGTGAAGTGGGCCAGCGAGACCGTTGAGGCCGGCGGCGAGGGAGAGGAATGGGGAGGAGAGGGCAGAGCCGACCAAGTGAGTGGTGTGGGCGCTGACGTTGCCACCCTCGTGGTCGGTGTGGATGGTGAGGTAGAGTCTCATCAGCTCAACGAAGGCCTTGTTCTCGCCGAAGCCGAGCTGGTTGGCGAAGTTGAAGGAGTAGTCCTTGTCCTTCTGGACTGGGGCAACCTTTCCGTCCTTGTAGACGTTCTGGTAGATTCTGGCGGCGATGGTTGGGAGCTTCGCAATCAGGTCCATGGAGTCCTCGAATGTGTGTCCCCAGTACTCCTTCTTGTTGATACCCTTGGCGTATGCCTTGGCGAAAGAAGACTCGTGCTCGAGAGCGTTGACGGCAATCGAGAGCTGAGCCATGGGGTGGAGGGAGGTTGGGCAGCGGTCGATCAGCTCCTCAACGAACTTGGGGACGTCGGAGCGGGCAGCCCACTCGGCAGACAGGTCGCGGACCTGCTGCTCGCTTGGGACCTCACCGGTCAGGAGCAGCCAGAAGAGACCTAAGATTGTCAGTAAAGGTTTTTGATTGTCAATTCGGGAGGGAAATACCTTCTGGAAGGGGCTCCTTTCCGCCTGGTGCCTTAGGAAGGGCCTCCTGGCACTCTGGGATGGTCAAGCCTCTGAAACGGATACCCTCCTCAGAGTCGAGAACGGATCCTTCCCAGACAAGGGACTTGATGCCACGGGCACCACCATACACCTGGTCGAGGGTAACCTCGCCGATGACCTTGTTGCCGTGGTCCCTGAAAAAACATGTTAATTGTTGTTGTGAGCGACAGGGACTCCAAGAATACTGACTTGCGGAGCTTCTTGATCTCCTCAATCTTCTCAGGAAGCTGCTCGGCGAAGCGCTCCTTCAAAGTCTATCACGAATGTCGTCAGCGGATGCTTCTCATACTATTGTTGAGAAATTGTTTTACCTGGGTCTTGGCGGAGTAGCAACGCGCGCCATTGAAGGCTGCGATGCGAGCATTGAATGCTGGGGCGGCCAGAGACGACCTGAAGGCGGAAGAGCCAAAACGAACTGCTGATGCCATTTTGAATTTGTGTATGTGGTGGTGGTTGGAGAAGAGAAAGGATTGTTGGAGACGGAGGGTCGGGAAGAAATGTAACGGAAAAGTGATGATCTTGTCTGTCAGGGATGCAACAACGGCGCGACTGGCGACCGGTGTTCGGACCGACCGTAGCGTGGGTCAGGGTAGAATATGATTGGACAGAGTTGTGCCGTATCTCCTGACGTAATCCCTGGATTTTCACAAGACAAAAGTACTCGGTACTTTGTACCCACAGAGCATTTGTGTAGAGAAGAGCATGCTTATGGCTTATACTGTAGGCGTGCTTATGGGGGCGTGGAAGTACAGAATTGGTACAAAAGTGGTGCAAGTGGTACTTAATGAGAACCCCAACAGGAACTGTGCACATGTATGAAGGTAGAAGGTACCAAGGTACTTTCGGCGTTTCGTTGGGCTTGAAGCTCGGTACTGGTACTCTACAGTATTGTGCTTTTGTATTTTTGTATTCTTGTACTTCTGTCTGGATTTACTCCAATTTACTCCAATTATCCCCATTCTCACGTTCATAACTGCTCCAGCTACTTCCCATATGTACCACCGAGGGATAATGGACGGAAGGAACACTGCGGTATATATTTCGGGAAATTCAAAAATATATCCCACTATACAGTACAGCTAATTTATTTCATGCTCCACAGCAAAAACCCTCTGTTTGTTTGTCTCTCTTCCTAATTTTGCTCGTCCTACCCCTCTCCAGTTCCTTCCTCCTGAGCTTCTCCCGAAACTCCATAAATAAGTTTCCATAAATTCCATGAGTTCCCGAATCCACCCATCCGCCCGTGGCGCTCAAAAGGAAATTCAAATTTCTCCGTCCATGACGAATTGTCTCACGTGATACTTAGTTAGGGGCTTATCGGCTGTGGTTGAGCTTATCGAGTAAGCGAGTGAATGGTACCGCTTTGGGCATGGTCGCAGTTTCGGGCGGCAAACGTCGATCTTCTTTCATTTCTCCTCTTTCAACCTCATCGACTTAATCTTCTCTTCTCCATCTTCCCCCAACAAATCTCCATCGACAACTCTCCCTCCGTCGATAAAATCCATCCAGATTATTGTCGCCATCATCGCGATAGGCGTATCGCAAACTAACCAGCCCTTGTTGTGATCTCTAGAGACAGATCAATACATTGCGGTCTATCCAGGCAGTTGGAGGTTACTGAGTGATTCACCTCTAGCCATCGTTTGTCATCGGCCGGAGGCTGTAGTCGCCATAGATCTCTGCTCTCTCAATTTCACCGTAACATCTGATTGGGATAAAAACAAAAACACAAGTGAATACCACGACATAGACCGACATAGATCGTAGTCCTGCGAAGAACCATCTTGGTCTTATTTTGTCACAACACCCTTTTCAGGGCTTTGAAACCTCACTCTATACTCTTGTCACATCACTTCCATCAACCTTTATTCGCCATGTCATCCGCAGTAGCAGAACTTGAAGCTGCTCTGCAGGCTATGTTGTCTTTGAAACCTCCTGGAGTATCTGGATCGCGCATAGCCACCCTCACAGCCCTCTGTTTGGCAAATGTCCAGGTACGACATCACCGCTGTAACTCAACCCCCATTTGTAGTGGATGCTAACCCTTTCTCACAGTCAGAGTCTGTCCTCGTCCAGAAACTGTACACTCACTTAAGAAAAGCTCCTTCAACCCACAAGCTCGGCGTCCTATACGTCCTAGATTCTGTAACTCGAAAGTGGATTGAACAGGCCAAAGCCAACGGCCAACCCATAACTGTCTCTGCCCAAGATGGCACATATGCTGCTGGAGTCCATAGAGTAACGGAACTATTGCCAGTATTGATGAACGACATAATTGCATCGGCACCCGATGATCAAAAGGTACGCATATAAACTTGATATCAGAACTGTACTGTATTTGCCACGTTCTATGGAACTCGACCAGGCACGAGGCGTATTTGAAGATGCACCACAGGAAACTGTTTAAACATATGAGTACACCCACTTACCTTCTTCTTTCGCATTGTAGGACAAAATCAAGAAACTCGTTGAGATCTGGGTAAAGGGCGAGACATTCCCCGCAGACATGCTCAACTCATTCAAGGAGAAACTGAACAGTAAGTTGGCCGATGGATTTATGATATCTCCCACTTCTCTTTTGCAATTTCTAACCACGTCCGGAATTCGTGTAGAGTCAACAACCCCGGAAGGATCACCACCAGCAGATGTAGGGAGGTCTTTTCCTGGAGCTCCACCACCAGCGGCAAATGCGCCAAATACCTCCTCAATTCTGGAAGCCCTGGCCAACATGGCCCGACAGAATACTACTGCAGCTGCCACACCCCAGGCCATATCTGCTCCAGCTCCTGCTCCCGTCCAAGATAATGCCTACAGTATGCCACAGGCACAGAGTAATGGTGCAGGCCATTTGGCATCTCTGAACTCTACATATCCGTTCCCAGCTAGTACGCAATCTGTAAATGTGCCAGCACCTGCAGCGGCTAGTTATGGATCGTTACCCCAGGGGCAAAGCAATGGAGCTCTGAACTACCCAAGTAACCCAAATCTACCACTTGGAGCAAGCGCCCCTGCACCTGCGGCTGCGGCTGGTCTTAACCCAGACCTGCAGCGCCAGATTATGCTCATAAAGACACTGTCCGATGCGGGAGTCCCACAGGATCAATGGGGAGGAATAATTGCTGCTCTTACTCAGACTCAGGCTGCAGCCCCTGTTGGAAGCGGCGTAAATGTTGGCGGTGCACCTACAGCACCTTATGGCGCAGCACCTGCAAATGCATGGAATCCCAATGAATCACGTGATCGTGGGGGCCCTAATGAGGCTGTCAGATCTCCACAAGGACGTTATCGCAGACGCTCTCGTTCACAGTCTCCTGCGCGCGGATGGAATGCTCCTCGTGACTCTCCAAACTCGCGTCGTCGTGATGACAACATTGGTGACTATGGTAGAAATTCCCCAGCTTATGGCCGAGATCGGCACAACGAGTACCGCCAGCGCAGCCCTGTTCGCCGCGGTCGTAGTCCATCCCCTCCACGAGGCTTTTATGATGGCCGCTCTGGTGGCACCAAATGGGTTGAGTTTGACCATTCAATTCCCAAAGGAAGCATCAAAGGTAGGTTTTGTGGTGTTGTATGCATGGGAGTTCACAAACTAACCGTTTTCAGTACTCAGCCGCACTCTATTTGTTGGTGGCGTAACGTAAGGATTCCCATTGTTCCGATTATATACCGCAAGGCTCTAACACATTCCAGATGTTCCGACCAGGAACTGAGACGCATTTTCGACCAATTCGGCCGCGTTCAGACATGCATTGTCAACAAAGACAAGCGCCACGCGTTTGTGAAGATGGTCAGCCGTCAAGACGCCATCAATGCCAAGGAAGCCATGGAAGGCAGCAGGAACCCCGACTCTTCCCTAAGGGTACGTTCAGTAATTCCCCACCCCCAGACCCGAGTTTACCATTGCTAACATCCCCCGAGACTAGATGGGGTGTCGGCTTCGGGCCACGTGATTGCAGCGATTACCAGACGGGTGTCAGCATCATCCCGATCAGCAAGCTCACCGACGCAGACAGGAAGTGGATGCTCAGCGCCGAGTACGGCGGCAGCGGTGGAAAGCCCATCGAGAGCGGCATGGTGGTTGAGGAGCCCGATATCGAGATTGGCCAGGGCGTGTCGTCCAAGGCTATCAGCCGCCGCATGCAAACCGACAAGGGCGGACAGTCAGGACCCAAATCCGGTCGCGACTACGACGAGGACGAGCATCGCCGTGATCGCCGTCGTGACGATGATCGCAAGGATCGTGGCCACGGTGGATCAGCGCCATTCAACCTTCCCAACATGCCGGGCATCCCAAGCTATCCATATTCAATGCCGCCGGTGATGCCACAGCTGGTCAATGGAATCCCGATGTTCCCTCCTGGATATACCTTCCCCGGCCAGCCTCAGCAGCCACCGCCACCAGGCAGAGGATGAGCGGTTAGTCGGTCGACTGGGCATTCATCATAAGCATTTGCACGGCGCACGGTATACCATTGGAGAAAACATGGCTCGTATATTGACTGCACGGCTTGGCGTTATAGGGGGTTTTACAGGGGAGGAGGTTGTGGATGTGCTCTTACTTGGGCACGTTAATGTACTATCTACAGCGCTTTTGTTTTGCTTCGGCCGTTACTCGGTTTTTACTATGGAGGCAGCTAGAGTGCAAGTGAGGGGCATAATGGATGGCATGAGCCAGCTGCCGGGGATTCAGGGTAGTTCAGGAGAGGAAACTTCATTCGGAACCTGAAGTGTAGTAATAAATACCATTGCTCAGAAATTTGTGCGGAAGTTATCGTGACTGCGTGAAACCTTGTATTCTTTATAATCGCGGTAATCTGATGATTTTCTCGAATAATCACGCCACTACCTCGGGTGATAATACTAATAGCTATTCTAGTATTAAAATATTGTGTTCGAGCTGATTTTGACGACACCCTCCCCCATAGAAATTATTTGGCCCCAAATCCGTACACGCTGGTCTTCGTCTTCGTCGTGGAAGTCAAAGCGTCGTGATTGCCATGGATGATTTCCTTGGGATGGGCTGTCCGCATGCCACCCACCCTGGGGACCGATAACGATAAGGTTAAAATAATTATGGCAGGGTCATCCACAAACGTCACTCTTTCCCTTACTATTCCACTTCGAACGTACCATTCGCCCTCCAAAAACAACATAGGAATTGCACGCAGAGTTTTGGGGTTCGACGGATATGTAGCGACGATGGCGGGGAGGGAGATTCCTGGGTTTTACTTTGGTGAGTTTGCGTCTTGAGCCCTAATTAGCACGGCGCATGGGAACTTTTGCTTGTCAAAGGTCTGGAGACGGACTGTAAATAATAGCCGTGTTTACGGAGACTATGACTGAAGAAATGACATTCAATCATTCGGGGCCGTAGTCGATAACTCACTTACTTGGGATCTATTTCCTTGGTTCCATTCCCCAGTATCTGACTTGTCGATTGCCGCCCTGGGTGATTGGACGTCTTTATTCGAATCATAATTGCTGCAAGCTCCAGCTCTTATACAGAGACCCTCTTCGGATAGTTGGGCAGCACCATTTCTATAATCCTCTGAACCCACCCCTGCTGACCAACCTAGATGCCGAGAAGAACAAGTACTTCAAGATCGTCGCCGACCCAGCAGCGCTATACTCCAAGACCGCAGTTCGGAAGCGTAAAGCCGAAGAGGCAGTCGCCACAGAAGCTGCGAGGGTTGAGAAGGCTAACAGGGAGCGTGTGACACGGTCTGTGGCTGTGGGCAAGTTGGACAGGGAGCTTGGGAGGGGAAATGGGAAGTTGGATGCGCAGAGGGAGTTTGTGGGTGCGTGGAGGGAGAGTGTTCCTGTCGATAGGTTGAAGGGGACGCCGAGGTGGAGGGTGTTTGATGTTGATTTGCAGAATAATAAGGTGGTTTACTGTGAGTTTTCCATCCTTTTCTACAAAGTGTCTTCCTCCTCCAGCGAAGAGTCTTCCTATTTCTACAATAAGTAACCAGCTGATTATTAGCAGCGGACGCATTTGAGGTCGCGTTTGACCAGTTGCCCAAGCCGGGAGGCTGGCATCCGGTTCATGTCTGGCGTGGCCCCAGATATCCTGGTGAGGCGAACGTCAACTCAATCACTTACTCGAGTTCTAAGGAGGCTGTGCTCGCAACATGGTTAGATCCACCACAGGGGCCGAACATGTGCGTAGCTCGTATCTACCCTCTTATTTCCCGTATGTATACTCCTCCCCTGTGCGACCCAAAATTCAAGAGGAGGGTTGCGAACATCAGCTAGTGTCAGCGGCTATGGCCAAAACGAAGCTTTTAATCCTCCTTCTGACCTTTGGGCGGCACAATTGCCCTCGTCCAAATCTCGTTCGTAGCCGCTTGTTTACAATCTGGCTGGGCAGAGTACTGTTAGACAGAAAACCTACTAATGCCATCTCTCAGCTGCCGGTTACCGCTTAACAACCAACCAGGCAGGGGGCGGCGAAGACACAACAGTCCGCTGCGCGTGTGCCGCGCCCATCGGCTCACCATATCTATTCGCCGTGGCCTGCGACGACCGTCCCATCTACCTACTCGATGCAGAGCTGAAAGAGGCGCCTTCTCCTCCCCGCCCCGAATCCTCTATCATGGCGCTCAGCTTCCTCGCAGAGTCGCCACACGTCTTACTCGCTGGAAAGAGGTCAGGGAAGATTGGACTTATCGATCTACGTGTAAAGGGCGGTGGAAGGGAGGGTATCAGGCACTCGTCGAGTGTTGCCAAGGTAGCGCAGGTGGGAGAGAATTCGGTGGTTGTGAGTGGGCTGCAGGATAAGATGTGCGTGTATGACCTCCGTTTTATGAAGGAGAAATGGAAGTATCAAGCGACGCGGCCAGTTGTGAGGATGTGGGGACATCGGAATGAGACGAGGCATGATGTTGATCTTGCGGTTGATCGGAGCACGGGGTTGGTGGCCGCCTCGCAGGTGGAAGGTGGAGGGGGATTGAGAGTCTTTGATGCGCAGAGCGGGACTGAGGTTGCGTATATGGCGGGAGGACAGCCGGAGGGGGAGTATGTGAGGCAAGTGAGGTTTGTGGAGAGGGATAAGGGGGTGGGAGTGTGGGTTAGTAGGGGGGCGGAGATTCTGGAGTTTGGGTTTGGATTGGGTAAGGCAGCGGGCGTTGATCACGGCGTGGATGATTCACTGGCGTAGGTTAATGCTTGGGAGACTGTGCGGTCTGGGATATGGTTTAGAGCATGGGAGTAGGGGCGTTATGGGAGAGTCACTTCGAGAGAAGTTTTATTGTTAGAATACCCAGGTAATAAAAGTCAACTTCGGATATCAAAAGTGCGCCGTGCGTGCCTGGAAGAATATGTAGATAATAGCACAGAAAGATTTGTTATTCTGCACTTCTAGATCTCCCCTCCTCGCGCTTATCACCACAATTTTCCAGTGTTACCTATTCTTGCATAGATACCATTACTTGTCTCCTTTACATATCCCAACAACCCTCCAGCTGGCATCCGCAGTGCCCGTTTGACGGCCATACCTCTCACCTTGCAAACTCGACATTCAATTTAGCAAGGGCCAAGGCTTGCTATAAGCAGAGATAAGATAAAAAGGAGGAGATAATAGCCTTTTCTGGAACGGTAATCCCACGTTTCTGCATCAATTGAGAAAACTTCATTTTCAGCGCGCGTAGATTGGGGGGGTATCAAGGGAGTAATAATTCAAAAGTCCAGGTTAGTCGCTGAGCAGCTATGAAACAACCCTCCAAATCCCAGCGGGTGACGATTAATTAATTGGTTTGACAACACCAAACCATACACAGCGAGTTGATGAGAGCAGCTCTTCTACATCCATTAACAGCACCACACCTACTAGTCCCTGGCAGCCCCCCNAGAAGACGTGGCAGAGAAACACACACACGCCACTAACCCCCCCAAAAGCATCAACTAAACACATCACTGAGCCATCGAAATCGCAGAGTCACGCACTCACACGTACAGACTGCCTGCCAAGTAGGCTAACCCCTATCCAGTCCCCCACGATATCCCTCTCCGGGGTAGAGTAGACAGTCTGAGCCGCCACACCCGCAAGGTCGGTATCTAGAATCTCCGTATAGCGCGTAGAGACATATAGCCAAGGGGGGGGGGGGGGGGGGGGGGGGGGNGTTCGTTCCAGTTATCAGAATGCATAGGCAAGGGATCTGATGTCTACCCTATCTATCTAAGCAAGAGAAGAGAGAATAGAGAAAGAGAGGTGGAAAAGGAGGGTGCTTATATTGTATCATATCACAGCGAGGAAGGCCGGTGCGGGGAAGGTTGGGAGATGGCAGAGATACAGTTAAAAAAAAAGGTAATAGAATGGAATATGAAAACTTTCTCATCTTCACTTACTTACATCGATCGACAAGTCTCATCTACCGTCCACCATCTACATGCAACTCCAAACATAACGGCACAAAAAAAGAAGCTTAAAAAAAACCGTCCACTCAAAAAAGAAGATAGAACCCTGCAATTATTATATAAAAAACACATACACTCCCTCCTTCTCCACCAAGCCCAACCCAACCCCAAAGAAGAAACCCGCCCAATTCCAATCACCAAATCCCATCCATAAACAACCACATCTACTCTATCCCACCGCGCTCCCCCCCTCCTCTAAAAAAATCCCACACTTCTTAACCACTTTGCACCACCAAGTCCCCCTCCCTTCGTTCCCCGCCCCCGCCAAAAAAAACGAAAATTTGCAGATCCCATTTCTCTCCCTCAATCGATCGACTTTCTCAACGGGATGAAGACGCGGGAGATGAAACGTA
Organism: Pseudogymnoascus pannorum; assembly: GCA_001630605.1. Classification (NCBI taxonomy): domain Eukaryota; kingdom Fungi; phylum Ascomycota; class Leotiomycetes; order Thelebolales; family Thelebolaceae; genus Pseudogymnoascus; species Pseudogymnoascus pannorum. The sequence goes on from LNAS01000114.1 coordinate 57,043, forward strand.
TAAAGCCCAGCCCGCCCACCTTCGCCCGTCTAATCCTCCTTCCCTATCTCTCCCTTCCTTCCTCCTGACAAAAATAAAAGCACTGCAAAAGAAAACTGTATAGTGTATTTGTAACTTTGTAATCCACCCGGTAGACTTTGATTATGACGGGTTCAGAGTGGGACTTTGGTGTCGATGTCGGCATCTTTTATTTTCATGATCAAAATTAAAATTCCGGACTGCTGTTGCTGGTGGGTGGCTTTATATAAATTTCGCCCATTTTCCCCAATATTCTCCATCTCGTTGATAAGAAAAGATACGAGAAAAAGAGAGAAATGGGTTCTGCATTCCGTTTTTTTTTTGAATGGGGCGCCAGGGACGGTGGTGTGTGTGTGCAAAAGAAGAAAAGTGTAAAGTTTTAAAAGAAAAAAGGGTCAAGGAAAAGTGGTTGTTTATGTCGAGACGGTTCTGGTTTAGACAGTCTTCTCGTGTTGCGTCGAGACACGCTGGAGGGAGACGACTGTGAGACACGTATGGTTAGCTGCTGTTCCAAGATCTTCAAAACGCCAAGCGTTTCACGACCACCATCACCACGAAATGGCAATGGGAATGGGGAAATAAACTTACCAAAGTCCTCGAGGGAACGTTGCTTTGCGTTCTTCTTCGGCGACTTGCCGTGCATGAGGTTGTCGAATCCGCTCGAGTCCTGGAGGAGGTAGTAGAGTCCGCCCATGATGCAGAAGACACCAAAGGAGAAGACCCAGACACGGACGACAGCGACAATGGAAGTCTGTCCGCCCACGAACCAACCAAAGAGCGTGAAGAAAGTGGCGAGCACATCGACGATCAGGATGGCGCCCGCGAGTTGCCACGATGGAACAGACGACCAGAAGGGGCCGTTGGCACGGGTGATGAAGATGAGCCAGTTCTCAGTGAGCGAGATCTCAAGGAAGAGAACGGGGTCGATCTTTCCGAAGTTCTGCACGATACCACCGTCCTCACCCTGGGCAAGCATAGTGGTCAAGGTGATCCAGGTACCGACGGCAAGGACGATACCGAGGAGAACGGACATACCCCAGAGCTTAGGAAGGTTCCACTTGACGGGAGTCTTGGAGAAGGGCGCGTTATCGTAGGCAATGGCAAGGGTGGCGACATCAGCGAAAATGGCGATGAAGACGACGAGCTCAATGTTAAGCGACTGGTTCAGGATGGCAATCCAGAGACCAAGGAAGATCTCAAGATGGATGGACAGCGCGATACGGTAGACAACGTAGGCGTACATGCGGTGGAAAATCTGGCGAGAAGTCTTGAGAGCATCGATGATGGCGCCGAGACCAGGAGCCAAGAAGACAATATCAGCGGCAGAGCGGGCAGCGTCAGAGGCACCCTCGACGGCAATACCAGTATCGGCCTTCTTCAGGGAGGGAGCATCGTTGACACCGTCACCAGTCATGGCAACGAGGTAACCACGCTGTTGGAGAATCTCGACGACGTTGTACTTGTGCTGGGGGAAGACCTCGGCGAATCCATCAGCGGCCTCGACGAAATCGTAAACCTCAGAACCGGGCATGTCACCACCACCACCGAGACCGAGACGCTCAGCGTTGTAGACGTTGGTACCGAGACCGAGTTGGCGGGAGGTTTCACGGGCAATACCGACGGCATCACCAGTCAACATCTTAATGGAGAGACCGAGAGTCTTGGCTTCGTTGATGGTGCGGGCAGTATCGTGACGGGGAGGGTCAGAGCAGGGCATGATACCGAGAATCTCCCAGGAGCCTTCGCCACGCTTGCGGGCAACACCGAGGGAACGGAAACCACGGGTAGCGAACTCAGCGACCTTGTTCTTGTAGGCTTGGTCAACATCCTCTGGGATGGCGTGGTCTTCCTCGACGGTCTTGAGGACGAAAAGGGGAGCACCCTTGACACAGATGATGCGCTCACCCTGGGGAGACTCGACGATGGCCTGGACCTTCTTGGAGACGGGATCGAAGGGGTGGAACTCAATAACCTTGTACTTGGAGAGGACAGACTTGGCGCGGGGGTAGAAGCGGAGAGCCTTGAGGAAGGCCTTGTCAATAGCATCGATACCCTTCTTCTTGCGGGAGGCGGCCAAACAGGCGGTCAACATGAGGTCATCGGGCTCGACACCCTCGACGGTGAATGGCTCGGCGAGGGAGAGCTTGTTCTTGGTGAGCGTACCGGTCTTGTCAGAGCAGAGAATCTCGACACCAGCCAGAGACTCAATGGCGGACAGCTTCTGGACGATAGCCTTCTTCTTGGCGAGGTAAGCAGCTCCGACAGCCATGGTGGTGGTGACGACAGCGGGGAGACCGACGGGGACACCAATGATGGTGATGGCCAGGGTGAACTCGAGAATCTTGACGATGCCGTTGGAGCGGTAGAACGAGGAGACCCAGACAATCAAGTTGGTGAGGATAACGAGGACGAGCAACACCGTTCCGATGCCGTTAAGGACCTCAGTGAAATGACCAGTGCCAGAGGATGCCTGGTTGACCAGGGCAGCGGCACGACCGACGAAAGTGTTGTCACCAGTGGCGGTGATGACCACGAAGGCCTCACCACGCTTGACACCGGAAGAAGCGTAACATTGGTCACCCTTGTGCTTGTCAACAGCAAGAGATTCACCAGTGATGGCAGATTGATCGACCTGGAGGAAAGCATCTTCGGTGACAATGCGACCATCAGCGGGGATAATAGTACCCTATATGGTCAGTAACGTCCATTGGCGGGGGAGGACCATAAACTCACCTCCTCGATCTGGAGGATATCACCGGGAACCACATCTGGGGCGTCGACCTCGAAGAGACGACCGTCACGGAGAACAACAGCCTTGAGAGCGAGCGTCTTCTTGAGCTCGTCGACAATGGAACCGGCCTGGAATTCTTGGATGAAACCAACAGCCGCGTTAAGCAGCAGAAGCGCGCAGATGACACCGAAATCGACCCAATCCTCGAGACCCGCAGCAAGAACGGCAGCAGCCTAGTTTCGGGGCGAAAAATGTCAGTCCGTGAATGACATAAGTGGAGCAAACGCAACCAAGAAACGGTGACGTAACAGCCTCATATCTCAGGCATGATGTTATGATGAGGAGATTGGGGAGATGGAGCAAAGGAAGGGTTGGATGGTGAAAACTGACCTCCATGACGAATTGAATAGGACCAATGAAGTATCCGAGGAACTTGAGGATCAAGTTCTCCTTCTCCTCCCTCATCTGATTGAGACCGTACTTCTTGCGACGCACAGCAACCTCCTGCTCAGTGAGACCAGTGCGCGTGTCGGTCTGGAGCTGGTCCTCGGGGATGACGCGACCGGTAGCTGGGTTGTCCTCCTCCTCCTCTTCCTCCTCGGCGTGGCCATCCTGAGACTCGAGCTCGTCGATCAGGGCATCCATGTCCTCGTCCTCCTCCTCATCCTCCTCCAATGGCTTGTGCTTGGAGGTGGGCGGGACGCCGCCTGCGCCGGATGGAGCATCAAGCTTCTCGCTGAAGTTGCCAGTCTCAATGGTGGAATTGAGGTGTTGAGCGCCGGCCGCGCCAACGTGGCCGGTGTTCTCGGCCATGGTGGGTTGAGGTGGTCACTCCGGAGAGCTGTTTTGTCGGATGATGTTTTGATCGTTCGCAGGGCGTCGGGACAAGCGACTGGTTGCGAGACGCGACGACGCTGTCTGTAAACAATGAAAGAGGGATCACGGACGGGTTGTGATCCAGCGAGGCTAAAATAGAAGAAAGAAAAGGCGATTAGTCGATGTGATGGTTGGAAGAGGGAAAGGAAGAAAGAGAAGAGAGGAGAGAGGAGAGAAAGGGTGATGGGAGAGGTGAGAGAGGGGAATTGGGATCGTGAGAATTTGGAGCTCTGTGATTGGGGGATAGGTTGGAGGAGTGGGAATATGAGGCGATGGTTGGGGGTGTGTGAGAGGAGAGAGAGAGAAAGAAGAAAGTACGAGGAGAGGTACCATAGTACAGGTAGTACAATAGAGCGACCGTGGGTTGGTTCGTGGGTACGGCGAGAGCGAGAATGTAGAGATACTTGTGATGGTAGTGGAGGTACATGTGATTTTGGCAGGAGGGTACGAGAGGGAGCTTGTTGGAAAGTGGTTAATTTGGGTGGGTTTGCTTTGTAGTGAAGTGAGGTTAATGTGAATTGGAATGTACTCTGTTTGTGTGTGTAGTTTGTACTATTAGTTATATTGTGGTCTGTGTGTAAGTACTACAATAGCTAGAGTGACATATGTGAGTGACTTGAGTGACTCTCAGCAGCTGGCATGAAGAGTGAATTTAATGGGAAATAGGAAGGGAAATAGCTGGTAAGGAAGGGAAATAACAAGGTAAAACAACAACAAGGGAACGGGGGAAATGGGCAAGTTTAGCTTAGTTAAGACGAGGGATGAAGGATGTAGGATGTACTCATACAGAGCATGATGCTTGCTAGTGATAATGATGTTAGTGGGTGCTCAGGCTTGTTTACGTTTACCCTGGCTTGGTTAGGCTAGCATGTCCCGAGCTGTGGTTTACAGTAGCGTGGTTGTCTGCCGTAGCGGTAGAGAGAGGTAGTAGTGAAAAAGGGTGGGTAGGGGGAGTAGAGGGCAGTAGGGAGAAGTATTAGTGGTAGGGGATGGTAGGGAAAAGTGGTAGGGGAGTGGAGTAGAGTTATAGTGGCGGTAGGGGAGTGTGCTAGGGGAATGCTAGGAAGCTGGCAGGGAGACGTCAGGGAGATGTCAGGGAAATGTCAGGGAAATGTTATAGGAGTGGAATTACAGTACCGAGAAGGAGTGGGAGTGCTACTCTATACTAGCTGATATACTATACTAATAGAAGTGGTACTCTGTCAAAGTAAGCGCTTGCGGTAGTGGATTGAAGTATCTTTGTTATAGAGTAGTGGGTGGTTAGTCAGAGGAGTCTGAGGAGTCGAATAACATCAGTGATATATACGCAGCAGTACTCTACAGTACAGCAGTGGTAGCAATACCACCAGTACGGGCACACACATATACTACAGTAGCAGTGCTATATAGAAAAGAAGCAACAACGTGCAAGACCTGACTCAACAACCATGGCAGCTATTGAAGCCGACAACCGTAAAACAAACAAACCCACAAACACACACAAATCCCATCTCAGAAGTACCCCCTCCACCAATTCCAGCGCAAAACGGTACATACATACAGTACAAACGAACATCCCCCAACCCACCAGGGTATCTTCGCCACCCATCTGCACAGTCACATCACATATCGGCAATCAACACAAACGCCGACCAACAACAGCGTACCCTCCTCCTCCCATCCATCCACAACCTGGCCCGGCCCTGCCTGGCACCCACTGGCACCTGCCAAAGTACCCCCGTACACCCACACCCAAAGCTGTCCCAAAACGTCCTTAGCGCGGCATTAGTGCTATTTACCTGGTGGGAGCTAATGCCAGTAGCTCCCTTTAGCGTGGTGGTAGCGGCAGTTAGCGCGTCATCGTGGGATGGGAGGTGGCGTTGAGATTGGTGTCAAACCTTGGTTTTTGGGGGTGTTGGTGTAGTAGTCGCTGGGTGTGGTTTGCGAGGTTGTGGTTTGTGGGATGCTGTAGTGGTGTATGGCACTGTATCCTGTATCTTGTATCCTGTATACTGTATACTCTGTGGTGTATAAGTTGCGACAGTGGTAGTGATAGAATACTGTACATACGGTAGACAGGGAGTAATGGGGATAGCTTCTCTTTTGCCCTTTCTGCTTTGGTTATAGCTAGTACTACTCTGCAGAGTGCATACTATAGCACTACGGCAGAGCATAGTCTATCCACATCCACACCCATCACGGGACTCCACATACAAGGAAGGACGGGCATGACATGCTCCACCTTTGCCACTCTCTCTCCACCTTACTATTGCTGCATCTCCAGCCCATCTCCAGCCCATCTCTACTATATCTGCTGTATATACTGCTAATAGCTGTATCTACAGCCCACCCTACATCCCCATCCCTCCACCAAAGTGCCCAAGTACACACCACCACCCCCATTCGTACATCTACCTCCCACCACCAACCCATATACATCCCCTACTTCCCCCCCACCACCCATCAAACAAACCGCCCAATCCAGCCCACGCCATCCTCGGGGATCACCTCACACCACCAGCCTTGGCGCCGCGCAAAAAACTCTTTCATCATCACCTCTTGGCTACCCTTGGCTACCACCAACCACGCCTAACAAGCCATTGCCCAGACCAGACGAAGGGGGGAAAAACGCGTATCATTATCGTATCCTGTAAAATACCAAGGGAAAATACCAAGCTACTACCTTCCCTACGCTGCGTACAATATGTATACCATAGATTGGCGTTACGGCGCCCGGAATGGTCACTCCGAGACAGATAGATCCTTCTACTGTCTGTATACGTACTGTACAGTATAGACGGCAGGGAAGATACCACACCGTTGGTAGGCGTTGTGGTTCTGGATGTTGCACCGACAGCGATCCAAGGTACACCACTACGGTAAACAAAAAAAACGCCCATTCCACCGACGTCATCGCCCATTCTTCCCACCAACGCAGTGCATCACAACCACAGCACCACAGGCATATCAATTCCCATTTCCATTCCCCTTCCCATTCCTCCTCATCCCCCCTCCTTCCCCTCCCGTACAACGACCTGACCTAACACTACCCCTCCCGTGCCGCAAGACAGGTTTTCCCCAACCAGTATCATCACGAACGATCACGGGATACCTCACTGTCCTTTCAAGGTTAGACGATAGATAGATGGACGAACACACAACACAAACGGGCAAATGCTGACTAATCACCCACCCCCTTCTAATCTCTGCACACCCCCGGTTCCTAGTCTACACACACCCTGCCGCGCTGCAAACAGACGAAACACCTTACCCACGCCACGGGCCGCGCTCAGACCGAGAATTGAGACATCGTTAGTAGAGTAGCCCGTCCGTCCGTCTGGATGGATGGGTGTTTGTTCCCCCTTCCTCTGTCTGGCTGGCTGGCCGTCCTGCCCTAGTTAAGTTCGTTTGTTTCACACGTGGGCTCGGACATTGGCTGTGTGCGCGCGCCCTATAATAAGCTACATAATAGGGCTGGGATGGATGGACCTGGATGGGCCTGGATGGGATGGGTATGGGTACGGTATGCGTATGGGTATTGACGTGGGAAAGGGGGAACGGACGGACAGACATTGAAAAAAGGGGGCGAACGGGATGGGTAATTTCGTGGGTGGATTCAATGCCGAGGCGCTTGCGTGCGCGTGCGTATGTGTACGTGCGTGCGTGCGTGCGTTTGTTTACGTGTGTTTTTTGGGTCGAGCTTGTTTCGTGGGCGCCGAGGGATGGGGATAGGGATGGATAGGGATGAAGAGGATGGTTGACACGTGGGAGATGGGAGGGAGGGAGGTGAAGGGCCAAGGTAAGGTACGGTATGGTATGGTAAGGTAAGGGTGTGCACGTCCTGTCCTGTCCTGTCTTGTCCTGTCATGGGTGAGAAAAGGGGAAGATCATGGGTTGGGGATGGTATAGTAGAGCAAAGGCTCGTTACTGTGTATGGATGAAGGGTAGAGGGTAGCAGAGATTACTATATCTCATACTGTAGTGAAGCTCATGCATGGCTTATATAGCATAGCTCCTATATGGCACGGGAGCTCATATACTACTGGCTTGTATAACAATGTCATGCCTCATATAACATAGCTTATATGGCATAGCTCATATGGCATAGCTCAGCTCACTACAGCTCATGGAGCTCAAATCAACTGCGTACCACAGCTCATATACCACAGCTCATAGAGCACAGCACATATAGCACAGCTCGTGCCGCATGGCTCATACACAGCCCACATAGACCACATACATGCCACAGCTCATACAGCAAAGCTCAACTCACAATAGCTTATTAAAAGCCTTGTAGTAAAGTTCACATTGTATTGCTCGCCACAGCTTGTAAGGCGAAGCTCATATAGCATAGTTCACCATAGCTCATATGGCAAAGCTCACAAACTCATACTTCTCATACAGCTAACATGGACCACGTACAACAGCCCACAACAACACAGCACAGCTCACCATCACATGGATGAGGGGAATGGGCAAGAATGGCGGCTTGTCCAGGAACGAAAAGCTCGTAGAGGGTAGCTCAGATCACAGCAGGACGGACAGGTCACAACAGCACAGCTCGCAACAGCACACCATCCCCACCAAGCCAAGCCAAACCAAAAAAAAAATAGGCGCAAAACATCTCGAACTTCGAATTAAACGCGCCCATACTGTCTCTGTCTGTAACTACAACTTGTATAAAATAAAATAAACGAATCAAAGGGAGACGAAAACTCATAAAGTAATCCCCATCCCAATCTATCTTTTCTTTGCTTCAAAAAACCACTCTTCCTAGTCGTGACAAAATTCCGTCTCACGACTTCTAATGTCCTGCATCATGTGTATTGATGGATGGAATGTAACGTCATCGCATCGCCCAAAAACGCCGTCTAATGCTTCGCTGTGACAGAGTCGCCGGTGAGTTTCTCGACATAGCTCTTGGCCCTGTAGACACGCAAATCGTCAGTAAATTGGTCGTTGTGGGTGATATGGATGTAGCATTGCCACCACCACCGCCACGAAAGAAAGGGAATACTCACATATCACCCATAGCAACCATGCAAATAGTCTGCCAAACGCCCAACCCAATCCTGGGGACCACCCCACGGTAGAGCCCCTTGATGCCATTCTGGCTATAAATATAACTAAACGTCTTCCCAACCGTCAAGTTAGCCGGGCGGTTCGGATCCGCAGTCTTACTCTGCATCTCCACCCGAATAACCTCAATCGGCTGATTCCACGCCGACAGCCCACCACCCAACCCGGAAGCGAGGATCTTCTCCCACGCCCCGAGCTTAGCACCATCCTCCTTCCCCGTCACCTTGCGGATCCCCGACTCAGCGAGACGCGACAGTCCAAAGCGCGAGCCCCAGTTCGTCATCTGCCTGATCGCCACGGCATTGACGCCCTTGTTGATCCCGCGGATGCCCTCCTTGCGGTAGATGTCGGCGAACGTGGCGAACGTGGACTGCGGCGCGACGCCCGAGGCGGCCATCTTGGACTTGGTGATCTCGACAGTCTTCATGCATGTGCAGAAGCCCATGGTGGCGTAGGCCTGGGCGACGCCGCCGGCGACGCCGCCGCTGATGCCGGCCGTGAAGTCGCCGGCGCCGAAGGTGCGGGCGTAGTATTCGGCTTCCGAGGCGACGAAGAGGAGGACCGCGCCTTTGGTCGAGGCTTCGATCCAGGCCCAGGGGATGAGACCTTGGTAGACTGGAGGGTAGCGAAGTTAGCTAGGGGGTTTTTTTTGGTTGTGGGGGTGAGTTGTGGGGGAATCCGGGGATGCTTGGGGGGGAGGGACTAACAGCCTAGGACACCACCTCGGCCCCAGATTCTGGTCAGGGCGCCGGCGAAGCTGTCACCGCGGTTGGCGGCCATCGTGGTCTTGGTGACCTCCAATGGCTGGCCGAGAGTTGTCACCTAATCATCTCTGTTAGTCTTTGTGTGTCCCGTTTCCATCCGCGTCCCCAATTGCCAAACCCCGATCTCGGATTTTAAGAAATTGGGAATCTGGCATGTGGACACGCGGGTACGTTGAGAGGTATGGTATATGGGGAATGCTCACCTCGAACAGGTTCAGCCCTGCTCCGAGGAGCAGGTTGCTGAACTTGACGGGCTTCTTCTCCAGCTTGGGAGGCTGAGTCTCGACGATGGCGACGGACATGCTTTCGGATCTGTTGAGTTTAGGGGGTCCTGACCAAGGAAGACGGGGTGCTTCGTCGCTGAGGAGGAGAGGTCGTTACGAGGAACGGCGCTTGGGCTGGATTCGGGAGGGGAAGTTGTGGGGAATTCGGAAGAAGACCGAAGAGAGTGTCTGCTTGTGTGTGAGTTTGTGCTGGTTGTGGGTGAAGGTGCGCGAGGATGCGGGATGTCTTCTTACAGCTATAGCCGAGTAGCGCTTGATAACAGACAGGGAGCCAAGAGTTTCGGTTCCCGAATGGGGAGGGGATCGGAAGATATATATGTCGGGTTTCGGACGATTGATTGAGCGATAAGCTTGCGCGAAACGGCTTTTGAGGAAAATGCACCGGGATATTTGGTAAGATGGATTTGATTATATTGTGTTTTTTTCAAGGACGATTTGGGGGGAATGGTAAATAAATGGGCGAGATGGCTGAGAGCAGGCGGCGGCGGTCTGGTTCTGGACGCCCGCTTTTTTCAGGGGATCACGGGAAATCGGTGAGGTGCAGGGGGACTAGCGGGTGCGGAGATCGCAGTGGTTTTGGGGAGGCTTGGAGCGATTTGGGGTGGTTTAGGGCGGGCTGGAGGCGTGTTCGCGTAATTCAACAGCTCAACAGTCGGCAAAAAAGTTGGGGATGGTGGGAAAATGGCTTGTGAATTGTTTGAGGCGGTTGAGGCCTGAGGCATAAATGGTGAGATTCACTCAACGATATCGCAGATAAGGGTATTATAAGGCGCGATGGGAGTCCTATTGATTGATATATTATTGCTAACTCAAATATTTTAAAGAGAGTTAATTCACCTCTATTTTTCTGTTTACTAGATTTAAACTCTACGGTTGGAGCTAATTATGTTTTTAAAAAAAAACTCCGAAAATCGGCGATTGATTATATTTGTGATTACTGATAATCATAAATAAGCTTGATTATTCTAGATGCACCTGGTCGTAATCATGAACATCCTTTATTTTCAAAGGCAAATCATAATCATCAATATATAGGCTAATACTAACATAAGATTCCAAAATTTCAATGCCCATGATTATGACTATGATTATTATTTTGCCGACCCTGTCGAGTGAAGGGCAATAGTTCACCACATGTGAATTTGACCCGTTATCTTCGATGCATCAATAATTAGGAAACCCCGCATGATATGCACTGAATATCCCACTACCCACCAGGAAAGACACATGCCAACTTTAGCCACAAGGTAAGATCGAATGCTCATTCAATGACCAAACTCCAGGAAGCGGCATGTGAGTACGATCCTGCACATATGAGAGAACAGATACCAGGACCCCACCCCTTGGAGATCCAAAAATTGATACTATATAATATGTCTGTTGGCGGCACTATAGTCCTCACTACTAAAATAGAAAAAGACAATAACGAACATCAAATGCGGCGCATATTACGCGCCTCGAAAGCGTGATTGCGGCTATGAGAATCGATATTACAGAAGCCACTCAAGGTGTCACCCCCGAGACATCAGGGCTGCGTTATAGGGCGCAGCGCTTTTGTGAGAGAGAAGAGCAGAAGTGAGTATTCTGTTGTTACTGCTCAATCCTGTCAATGACCAAAGCTGTCACCGCAATAAGGCTCCCACCACAGTAAGGCTACCATCGACAAAAGCCGTCATCACACCACCCGTAACATCAAAGCATTTCTTAGACCCTTGTTGGACACCCTGCAGATTTATCTACTGGCTTTAAATTCTGTTATCATGGCTATCTTGTTTATTTCTATTGTCCTGTCGAAACTCATGTCTTTCTGCAATGCCATCAGCGAGGTGGTGCGCAACCAGTATGAGAGAATGTAGACTTATCAAGCAGATGAGCTCGACAAGAGGGCACCCTTGCTCTGCATATCAGATGTTAGTTGTCCGCATCTAGTTATTTGAATTATCCTAGAGGTTCTTCGTGTCCTCATTGGTAATTCTCAAAATTATCATGGAAATCAGAAATTCGGCCGAATCTGCGTCAGAATACAAATACCAGTGATATTGTCTATCCGCCACATAAGACCGTAGGCTCAAGAGAATGGGCATCCCATCCGCTCTGCCATATATAAGCTTGCGTATCCTCTGGATAATAGTCTCAATCGTGCCAATAGGCATAGTGCGGAATCGGGGCCACTTGCTGCCTGAAGGGTGAGGCGAGGTGTGAGCGAGGATGAGCAGGGTGAGTGAGGCGAAGCAACGATTGCCTGAGAGGTCATGATGCGGGTGCGGGGTTTCATGGCATTTGGGTGGGCACTGTTGGGGGAATTCTGGCTTACGGAGATCCACAGCTAAAATCGTGTGGAAATCTCTGGTAACCGTAATAACTCTCTTCAGTAGTCAATATTAGGGGACCTCACAGTAGCCACAAAATATAGAGTATATAGTCAATTGAATTATTGCACTACCTATGGAGCCTAAGTATTATTTATGTTATTCGAGGGCCTGCCCAAACGCCCCGAGGCAAGAGCCCGACGGTAACAATGGGCAAAGCTGCCATTCTAGGGCCAAAACGCCACCGTATCCCACGGTGCTCGTCCTTTTTCCTGGAACAGGCCTACAGTTACTAAACTGGTGCCTATAGAGCGAGTCTACCATACTCTGTCCTATCTAACACTAACAGATGTTATTCTTGTTCTCTGTAATAGTGCTCGGATAATTCGTTGAACTAAGTGCCCCTATTAATGTGCGATATGGATATACTAGCCATTTCAGGTGCAGTTGTTCAGTTCGTGGATGTTGGTCTGCGCTTGTCCATCAAACTGGGAGGCATATACTCGGACCTTCGTGATGTTCCTGAGATGTTTCGCCATCTAAAGCTTGACATTGACCAGCAAGTTGCTGTTGCGAGATTTATCCAATCGAGTCATGCCACTTTCTGGAGCCGGCCGCCTACAAGTATGCCTGAAGAACTACAAATTGACGACACTGTCACAGATTACGTGAGGACCATGGAACAGCTGCTCAATCTTCTACAATCTATCATCAATGATGACGGAGCTGGGCTTGTTCGTCGAAGCTGGAATGCAATACAAGCTCTCTATAGACGAAAGGATGCCCTAGCGCTTTGCGATATCCTAAAGGGAAAGAAGAGTAGTATAGATATGTGGCTATCTTGTGCACAAATGTATGTCTCTATTTCACTGCAGAAAAACTCTTTCTTCGATCCATTGTACTGAAATTTGCAGCAAATTGACACTTGAACTGAAATCTGTGGTGGAAGGGTTGAAGACCGACACTGATAAAACACTTGACACTGTGACGAAGATCGCAACGAGTTCATCAAAAGTAGAACTCGGGCTTGGACAGATCCCCTCCATAGTAGATCTGGTAGCAAATACTAGTTCTGCTGTAGCTCGATTCGAAGACAGGAAGGCTTCTGATCATGATCAGGTCCTAAGTGCCATAGAGCGTACAAGCATGCATGTACAAACGCTTGTGGGAAAATGGGAAGATCTGGGACCTACGGTATGGTATTGAGCTAAGATTTGAGGCTGCCCTTTACTGAACTAATGATGTTTGTTAAAGTTTTACCAATTTCGACACATAGTCGAGACTAACCCTCGCCTAGCACGCTCTGTCTACCAAGCTAGCTTAGTGTGCATAGATAATACAGACCACTCCATGGCCGTCATGCTAAATGGCATGGTCACCACTATGCTAAAGCAATCCAAGAATCGCAGTACGGTCACGAATCAGGAAAATTTAAGCACCGAGGCCCGAAATTCCTTTCCGAGTGCTTTATGTATATGTAGAAGGATCCACCAGACAGTGGATACTGAGCTACTGCCTTTTCTGTATTTCAGAAGGATATTCCGTCGTAATCATTACCGTCAATGTCCGAAATCGAAGAACTCCGAAACGAACCTTGAGCTCCTTATGAGGATTGTTCCGCCAAAATGGCTCCTAAGTCACACGGTCAATCTAGGCTTATCTTTAAAACTCTGGGCCTCTAACACGGCCTGGAGCATCTCACCACTTATTTTTGGAACTAGCAGAATAGTTGATTCATCGGAGTCACCAGCTTTCCAGGCAATTCTACATACAACTGAGCGTCATCTAGGGCGGGGCAGCATGCATTCAGCAGCCCATGATATTCGAGCTCTAGAAATGCTACTCAGAGAATTGTTTCAGAGCCATTGCGCTTCAGTGTTTGATGAGAGTAAGGGAGGAAACACTTTGCTATACGTAAATATGTACCCTTGATAGTAGGTTTGCATCTATCTAACTAATTCTCAGGAACTGCTCCGTCTCTTTTGGTTAGTTGAAGATGAAACAGCTATTACAGCTTGCTTGTCTCTTCTTCGATTTGTACTAGACAGTGGAGCAAATCCTAATGTACATCGAGTGGAGAACGAGGGGGAATCATGGCCACTGGGCTCCATTAGAAGGGGCGGTACCGCGCTCGATATGTTCGCAGTGTGTTTCACGCCGGCAGTAACCCACAATCCTAGGTGGTATGAAATGCGAGAGCTATACTCTAGTTCTCATGCACTGCTTCTTGATAATAATGCACTGTTCTCGCGGCCGCTGCAAGGCTGGGAGACAAGGTCTTGGGACGCGGACTTCTCAGCCTTTGAAAGAGAGATTGAATATTTCAAGGTCTTTCCAGAGCAATTCGAAGGTTTTTATCATATTTATTTACAATTGCGGGAACTAACATACTGACTGTCGCATAGTTTGCAACCTAAGCGATCTCTCTATTGCTATTATCCAGCAATCTGAGGCGAGTTTTAAACGAGCTTTAACAACATGCAACTTACATGAGGCATCTCCTGTGAACGGTCTCACCGCTTTACATTTCGCCATCTACTGGCCTGAAGCTCTACAAGTGTTGATCGCGGCTAAAATGAATATCAATTGTGCTGACCATAATGGTCGTCGTCCAATACATCTAGCTGTGGCATGCCGTCAACCTGAGGCTGTTAAGTTGCTGCTTGAAGCAGACTGCTCGCTTGCTACTCCAGACTATTCGAACAGTCTTCTCCAGGTAGCCCTAGGGAATGGCAGAAATTATGACCATATTACCAACCTGGTTATAGATGCACTTATTGATAGACATTCACGCCTTGCTCGTCTAGCGCTGTTGGTATTGCCGGACGATTCAGCTGTGAGAATAGAGATACAGGATGATATTCTTAATGAGTCTCTAGCACCTAAGATTGAGCAAGCATTGACTACACTTAACTACCGAATACCGGCGTCGCTGGAGCTCGACCGGGATGGGGAGCGTGTTTACGATACATCAGATCCCGGCGCAGAAATGAGACTCACTGTACCACTCGCAGATAAGCTTTGGCGAGGTGGATTCCGTTTCACAGACGAAGCTGCCTGTTTCAATGGCTTGACGCCAATTCTACAGAGCTGGTTAGACGCAAACTTCGAAATGGTAGCGTGGTTCATTAATAAAGGTGCATCACCATACTCTAAACATCGAGACACCATGGTATCTGGTCTTCACTTATTCTCAAAAAGGGTCTCATATCCAGGAGGATACTTTCGAGGCGATGTTAAAATTCCAGATAACCCAGAGCACCTCAAGCAGCTCATAAACGAGGAGGGCTCTAATAGGGACTCATGTTCTTGTATCTGCACTATAGAGGGATGCACTCCCCTGACAACTGTTCTGAAACACGCCTGGCCTTATTTACAAGACTGGCGATCTATTAGAGACAAACAGCCTAGTTACAGACTGCTGTTATCTGCTATTAAAAAGTGGCAAAGCAAGTTAATATACAGACCTACTGATGACCCGCAACACCAGAGCCAGCTGTTACGAATCTTGGTATTTGAGAAAATGAGATTGCAACATACTTGCTGCAATATGGTTTCAGGTGCCTGGTTATCCTGGGAAGAGAAAGGAAGAGAGATATACAGCTCAAACGGAAATGTACAAAAATTCCACGAGGCCTTGGTAGAGTGCGAGAGGAAGATGTCTAGCTGCTATTGCGCCATTATTGAGAAACCCTTATGTGCAGTGTTTCATGATAGCTGTAGGGCGGTTGTGTAGGTGTCAGCATTAAGAATATAAATTGAAAAAAAAAAAAAAAAAAAAAAAACATAGTTCACAAGTGAGGGCTCACCCTGCTCACCTTACTCATCATGCTCACCCTACTCACTTATGGGCGTCCACTATTGCGGTGCAACGTGTTGTCAAAAATAGACCCACTTTTGGGTGATCGATGTGGTCGAGGCGGTCACGATCACAAGGCCAGATAACACCG
Organism: Pseudogymnoascus pannorum; assembly: GCA_001630605.1. Classification (NCBI taxonomy): domain Eukaryota; kingdom Fungi; phylum Ascomycota; class Leotiomycetes; order Thelebolales; family Thelebolaceae; genus Pseudogymnoascus; species Pseudogymnoascus pannorum. The sequence goes on from LNAS01000114.1 coordinate 73,033, forward strand.
ATTTAATTATTATCCAGAGGATTGCTTGTAATCCAGTAGCTTGATACTCTCAATCGTGCCAATAGGTATAGCGTAGTATCTGAGCCCTTTGCTGCCTTAGGGGGTGAAGTGGTAAGCAGGGTGAGTAGGGTGAGGCGACTCGATGATTTCGTATGGCCCATGAGAGCCAATTAATTGCCTTGGAACTTATGTCCTGACCCGCGTCTCAAATCCCCCCCCATGGAATACTTGCGAGCCTTGAAAGACGGGTCCCCCACCCGTATTGAAAGTCCCATCAAAATTATTCTGTATTCCTTTATTTGCTTCGTTCTGACTCCGAGCGACTTCTTCTCTTTGATCGGTATTTGTATCATTTGCTCGGCTCTTCCTCCCTCGCCATCCAGCCCAGCAATCGATTCAGAACAAGTTTGAAGCCATCATCTCCTGCGTTCCAAAACTTTGTCATATCCATAGGGTTTGCCCGGATACTCGCATTAGGGTACTGGCTCATGACCGCGGACGCCTCCGATACAATTTTCCCTAGGCCCCGAACAGGGAGCCCCTCGAAGACACAGAATACTTTGACCTTGATAGCAGGACTCTGAAGTAATAGTTGGAAATCCTGTTCTACTCCAAGTAGCACCTCAGATTGGCGCTGGAGGGCTTTCAGCAGCTTTGTATTCGTCTGTCCTGCAAGCTTATAGAACTGCGCGAAGGAATGTGCCCAGACAGCCAAGTCGGAGCCAGCGTGTGGTGTGCCCATGAATAAGATGCCAGTCGTGGCGTGTAGTAGTTTGGAAATCTCTAGCTCGTTTGAACCTCGACTGATGAGTAACGCCTGCTCAATAATAAGGCCGCCAAGACTATGGGCAATGAAGGTCAAGGGGCGTGAATTTGGATTCGCTCTTCGTTGATTAGCAACTGCGTAGGCTAGATTGCTCCCATTTGCGCGCAGGCTGTTGGAACTCACCAAGCCCGACAACTTTGAGATAGCGGAATTGTAGCCATAGGTCATGATATTCGCATTGGGAATAGAAGCTGCGAGGAGTGAAAGAGTGAATGTCCCGTTAGCATGCATCCAGGTGTTTATACGATGTCCCGTCAAGCCGTGCACGAAGATGATACTGTCAAGACCATTATTAGCTGGTACCATTGAAGGGAACAAAGAGGCCTTGTTGCTCAACTATAGCATTCGGGGATGAAGCCATAACCTGAATGCCCCATGGCGCGTCGGTTGACGAAACGCGCCTGGGCCGAACTCATACTCATTATACTGGTAGAGGGGACACTGCGTACAAGGGAGTTGGTATGGTCGGTACTCTTCCCTTTCGAAGAACGTTTTAGGAGCTGCGCGAACATTTTGAATACGCTGGTGTTGTCGATTTCCTCGAGGCTTACCCCCATACTTACGATGGTACTCGTTGACCCTGTTTGACATTGAGAATTGTGTCTATGGTACCCTTATCATCAACCAACAAGTCGGGATGAACATTGGTAACAGCCGGGGTATTGATTGGACAACCTTGCCTTCCTCTCCTAAATCAGGCGTCTTGCATGATCTCTATGTGATCAGGCGCTTACATGTAGATGGTTGCACACCAAATACCAATAATCTGCCTTTGTATGCCGTCAGCAGCTGAACTGACACATGCGGCTTGAGGGTAGGAAATTAACACCTAGGGTGACGCGTGTCCACTCTGTGCCGACTTTTCTCCATTATCTATAGTATATCCTTTCACATCACCACTACTATTAGCAAGAAGCAGCCCTCGGTCCATTCTAGTTCTCCAACCCATGATCTGCGTTGAGTTACAACGGTTTCTTCAATACTGATGGAGGGGCGGCATTCACTGGCCGCCAAACGTTGAACAATCCACAAATTTCACGGGATCATCATGATAATCGAGGACAAGGTGAGGAGTTTTATATAAGTTCCGAGAACATTTTCTAATTTAGACACTCCACTTTCATAAGCACTACGACGATCCACGGACACCCGTTCTAATGGAAATAAACGCGGAACTAGAGATGGAAATAGAGTACTACAAATCCCACGCTCTCTCACTTGAGCAAAAGCTAGAAAAGCTAGAAAAAGAATACGAAAAACAAAGACAAGGAGTTGGAAAGACGTGCCCCGAAATACTCGACTGCAGCTTGGAATGCTGAAAAGCAGAAGGCGAAGGAGAAGGTCTATAACAGGATGGGTGGTAGAGACACAACTACACTGGCTGAAGAATTTGATATTGACCCTGAAATTAAAAATGCAACCATCAGGTACCTTTTAGGTCTAGATGAGGAGGACTTGAATGTTGAGTTCCATATATGTAAAGGTGGTATATGCGCTTGTTAGCTTTTCTACTCAGAAAGGTTTCAGAAGTTAGTAAGGGTCTAATCGTCATGATCAAACTTTTCGCTATGCTCAAGGTTGGGGAAGGCGATCCGCGGGCACGAGAAATGGGAGGAAGCGAAGTGCGCGCTCTCACAATTTGTAGGCAAGAAACTTAATGTCTCTGTTAATAGTACTATACATAGTATTAAGTCTCACATACGTACTCTTAGAATACCTTCTCCGCATCCAGGTGCTTAGATTTAGTAGCGCCAGAGAGAGAACGTTGTTTAATTTAACTCGATGCATTCTGTTCAGCAGATGTTCTCTACTCGAAGAAGCCTCGCGACCGTGCAAGAGCAGCTCGTCCGTCTGTAGAGGGGGATTTCCGTCCCATGGTAGTAGGTAAATCCTTGAAAAGTATATGGGCCGTGATTGACGGATCCACCCAAAATACACAGTTGGTGAATTAAATGAGAAGTAGTTGCACGTCCCCAAGTCGTATAACGTTGTTTGCACCGTTCCTGTTGTCAGGAAGAAATATGGTAGCTTTCTAAAACTTTTACCTGATCATGCACGTGCCCTGAGCTTGAAACCCAGTTCTAATATAATTTAACTAGAAAGTGACTCTGTAGCTATTTAATCTTTCACTAGAAGATGTAGAAAGGTTGAAGTAAGAGCTATGCTTTAGTATTTTCCCTATGGGATGTAGTCGACATCACGCTTCCCCTCTCGGACATAGTCGACCTCACGCTTCCCCTCTCGGACGTAATCGACCTCACGCTTCCCCTCTCGAATGTAGTCGGCCTCACGCTTCCCCTCTCGAATGTAGTCGGTCTCGCGCTTCCCCTCTCGAATGTAGTCGGCCTCGCGCTTCCCCTCTCGAATGTAGTCAACCTCGCGCTTCCCCTCTCGAACGTAATCAACCTCACGCTTTCCCTCTCGGACGTAGTCAACTTCAGCTTCAGCAACTACCAGAGATTAGTTCTGTATACTGTACTCTAAAATGGCAAACTATACTGACTTGGTGCAGCCGCAACTAGAGCCAAATATGCCGTAGCAAGAATTGCAAGAGATTCGTAACGCATTTTCAAGGCCTGGAGGGAAATAAATGTAACTGGTTCAAGACAGCTTTATCCCGGATCTGGTTTGAATGAGAAGGGCGTCTTGGATAACATTTATATTAAGTTGTGGGGTTCGGGAAAACTAGATACAAACCCCGACTTATCCGTAGCTATTCATGAATGCAATCTGCTCTAGATGATTTTGTTGAATAGTAATTTCGACCTTCTTATTGAGGATAGCTTTATCTATGCAAATGATGCGATGTCGTCCTATTCTCCTCTCTGAAAGTAGAAGCTGCTTGCGCTGATGGCATTCGGGTAACTCGGCTATGCATGTCGTTCATATCATTGTCCTTTTTTGCAAAAAAGCCTCTCAATTCAGCAGGAGACTAAACATAAGTGCTTACTTCCTTCTAGCCTATTAATAAGTACTTTGGGAGTTCCACAATAGCCCGGTCCTTATCCAGCATGCAAGATTATGGTTGTAAGACATGATGAATACCCCGCTTCCTTCGCGAAGCAACTTATATACATCTTGGTTCTAGAGAGCGATCGGTCGAAACTGTGCTTAAAAATGCCCTCATTAAAATTTTTGTTGCATCCTTCGAGCTATAGGAAAGTAAAAATATCTTCCGATGATGATTTCGATAAAGACCATCTTCTCAAGCAATCCCTTGATGGCGATCAGTCGTTATCTGCATCAATCGACGAGCTTGTTGACAATACATCCAGAGCCAAACTGACTCAACAGCGGCTTCTATTGTTAAATATTATTATATTTATGATATCTTTTCTCGCAATTACGACATCACTGCTCTTTAATTTCAATAAGAGCGGCTTGTTTGGAAAGGAGTTGAATAAGCTGCTAAAACTTACCTCGGAATCTTGTGAGATACCAAAGCTCTATCCTTGGTCTCTACAACCAATACTGACAAGAATTTAGCCCCAATCCTAAATATTATAGAAATTCCATTATTGACAAAAAGGATCAATGGAACACTTCTTGAAACCGAACCTCTATCAATCTACCGCCAGCCACCATCACCTGAAGTCGATGCTGCATGGAACCGTATTCAGACTCGAAATCCAATTCCAATCAGCCTCTCTGATCTTCTGGCACTTGGTAAAGATCCTTCCGATACTGCCAAGTTCCCTGAGTCTTTCGGATTTGGCCCAGATGCATATATTGGCAAGATTGACGTCTTCCATCAAATCCACTGCCTCAACATGCTACGCATGAGTTTGCGTCCCAACTTCGATTACTATTATGGCTCAAAATTCCCACCTGGTGTTCCAACTAATAAGCTGCACAATCTCCACCTCGGTCATTGTCTACAAGTACTGCTTGAAAATCTGATGTGTAGCGGAAATGTTGACATTTACACCCACTACTGGATGGACGCCCAAAAACATGCATTTCCAGACTTCAACATTAATCATAAGTGCCGCGACTTTGACGCGATATTGGCATGGCAGGAGGAGAACTCTATACCAGTTGAGAAGTTTGCAACTGTGTTTGCCCCACCCGGACAGAAGGTTCATGTCATGTCGCACGAGTTTAAGGAGGCTTTCGATTGGTATGATGCTGATCACCCTGATGATGGGATTATAGGAGGTGAAGTGGCTTGAGTCAGACAAAACAGCGATTAGAAACAGGAGTCCAGTTGGAAGTATGACTGCCATATAATTCCATCTCATACTCCTCTCTTCAGAACTGCATCCTTTTTGCAATCTCTACCCAATCGATGGGGGGGGCTTTATATTCCGGGGTGTTTACTGCTATATTATGCGCAAGAAGGAATGTGCTGCAGTGTTGCCCAAGTACGTACTCGAGTACCAAATCTCAGTATTCGGCGGGTACCACTTGGGGTATTATACCTTATAAGCCGTATGCGGAAGGGAAAATATACAACTATGCTCACCAGTCCCAGCCTCGCAGGTATTTACCCCTACTACTTCGTATGCTCCGTATCTCCGTACTCTCAATTTTCCAAGCAGGGGTTGGAAAGTAGGACCGAGGTAAGCGAAATGTAGGGGCGAGATGTACTGGCCCAGTGCGTACGCGGCAGTGACTGCTCGTCCCGACCCGGGGGCTTAGCTGACGTACGATCGAGGGGAAGTAGTGTGAAATCCCCACTTCCCCGCCTCTACACTTTTACCCACCTCTACACTTTTGCCCAACTAAGCTTTTACCCAACAACTAAGCTTTTACCCAACTGCAGTCACCCAACTAAGCTTTTACCCAACTATATTAACCCAACTAAGCTTTTACCCAACTGCAGTACTGAGGTCGGAGGCTATACTAGAAACCCAGAACTAATGAATTGTCCTTGCAACCCGCGGACGATTACTTATAGGCTTCGCCCTTTAAGATTTTCTACACTAGATTTGGTGTATACGTGAAACTATTAATCTACACATCCTCAAAACAAACCCCGCTCGTTCAATCACCCAAGATCACGCGGCCAAATGCACATATTCGAGCAGGTTCATCGTGTGAGTAAAAAGGATAAATGGCCACTTACGCAGGATATAAATATGAGAATGAACTCGCAGCAACATTGGCCTTCACCAGGACCAGCACAACCTTCTCTTCCATCTGCACACAACCATTCGACAGTATTCATTCTCTTTAATTAACATGAAGGTCACCGCAGCGTTGGCAGGCTTCTTGGTCACAGCATTCGCCGCCCCTGCCACCGAATCTGCTCTGGTGGAGCGTGACAGTATCAACTACGTCCAGGACTATAACAGCGACCTTGGTGACTTCACGTACAATGAGAGTGCGGGAACCTATTCCATGTACTGGGAGAATGGAGTCAGCGGAGATTTCGTCGTTGGTTTAGGCTGGAGCACTGGTTCTGCCCGGTCAGTCGCCATATCTTTTAACATGAGTCTCGGATCTAACGTTCATCAGCTCTATCACGTACTCTGCAGACTACAGCGCCGCCAGCTCTGGCTCCTACCTATCTGTATACGGCTGGGTTAACTCTCCCCAGGCCGAATACTACATCGTTGAGAACTATGGCGATTACAACCCTTGCAGCGGGGCCACTAGCCTTGGTACCCTCTCTTCTGACGGAGGCACATACGAAGTCTGCACAGACACTCGTACCAACGAGCCATCCATCACGGGAACGAGCACCTTCACGCAGTACTTCTCCGTTCGACAGAGTACACGCTCGTCTGGAACCGTCACTACTAGCAACCATTTCAGCTTCTGGGCCGAGCATGGCTTCGGTAGCTCATACAACTACCAGGTCTTGGCGGTGGAGGCATTCAGTGGCGCGGGCAGTGCCAGTGTCACCGTGTCTTAAGAGATGATGGGCAATGTGGTCGAAAGACCGGGAGGCCGACTTCTCTTTCACGTGGTGTGTGATCATCGGATTGATGGTTTGGCGGCCTCGAAGGTCGATACTGTACGTAGTGAAATTGACTAGCATCAGCACTAGTATTTCGAGCAGTCTGGGGGCTACTATCCATTCCAATACTTTATCTATCATTTGAAACCGAATATATATGCCTTTTTAAGCGTTGAGATGTTCTTGCACAACGAGCGCCTGGAAGACGAGCTTAAAGCATTCTATGCGTAGACAGCTACCCGCAAGGATCTGTGGTGCTGAGTCTCGGTAAAAGATCGACGCGTCTCTGAAGTGCATGTCTCATGTGGTAGATGATGAATATGGAGCCTCAATAATGCGGGATTCTTTCGGCCACATGCTTCTACTGGTGGCGGCTCTACATATAAGGCCCTTGGCCTTGTGTTGTGGCTTCACTGGCCTACTCAAGGCTGCCCGGCTCAATCGTAGCTCTTGGTTTGCTCTGATAACCTCTGATCTGGAGAGGCTGGCCATGGCAGGAGGGCCGTTGAGCTACCTGCGCTCTGGTAGCAACAAAAGTACCATTTAGCAGGTCACAAATAGGGAAAGACAGGTAGTTTCAGATGCCAATGTCACCTTGACACGGTTAGGGATGCGGACTGACTGTTTATAATTTTTGTCGCCTATAGCATCTCTTATGGCCCCTGAATACCTCGGTACCGTATATCCTAACAAATCTCCCATGTCTCCCCCAGCACACATTTTTTACCGCCCCCCTCTGCTCTAAGCAACACTCACATCACCCCCGGCCCAGACAAAACATCCCTCACAACACCCAACTCAACAACCAAACCCCCTAACAACCTCCCCATCTCCCTCCCCACCACCCCAGCCCCCGCCACCCCACTCAACGCCTCTACCGACGGCGGTGCCGGTAGCGCCCTCTCTCCTGACCGCCCCCACCGCGCCTGCTCTATGAGCGACACACTCATCAACACCCCACCATCCAACCCATCGCGGGCACTAGGATCGGGGGTTGGGGACGCGAGAACGTCCTGTTGGCGGGGTGGAGGGAGGCTCATGTCAAGATCTATCAATGACTCTGTGACCGAGACACGGCTCGGACTAAGACGTTGTCGTTGGGGCGAGGGAGACGTGGGCGATGCACTCATATCGAGATCAATCAACGACTCCGCCATCGACTGCCGTTGCGCCTCGTTGAGTTGGCGGGGGAAAGAAGTCGTATCCACAAATTTGCTACTGTTGTCGCTGAGCTCGTCTAGCCCCTTCGAGGCATCAGGCGCCGCGGGGAGGGAACTGGCGAACGTCCAATCCTTTGTCCGACGATTTGCCTCTCCTCCCACCTCATCCAACCCCTCTACCGCATTGACCGGCATAGGGAGGGAAGAAGCGAATGTCCAATCCTGCGTCCGGCGCTTCGTATCATCATCAATCCCAGCAATTTCACCAAGAGCCGCGCTTGGTTTTAACGTCTCATCCCACACCGCATCTCGTGATAGACTCCCTCGCCTATCGTGGTTGCGAAGGGGCAAATCACTCAACGGACCCTGAGTTGAGGGAAAGTAATGCGATTTGCTATTAGCGTCGTAGTTAGACAGCGTGCCAGCGTCGAAGAGTTTCTCAATCGGCGCCCGCAGCGGCGCCAGCATCCCCGGTGGCGGACGACGGCGGGATGGTTTTGCGCCAGGGGCCGGCTGGGGAGTCGGATCTTGGGTTGTAGTAGGACCCCTTAGAGTGTCTCCTTCAAATCTACCCGCACTACTGAAATCCCATTCCCCATCATCTGCATCCGCCGCATCAAACGCCGCCTCAGACACTCCCTCGGCACCGCCAGCCATAAACAACGACGCTCTACTCCCGCCTGCTTCTTCCCATACTCGGAAGCACTCAATAAGTTCTACCAGCGTAGCGGTGGGGTATCGCTCGCTCGTATTATATATATATGGTTGTAATTGCACCTCCTCAATCCCCGGCCTCGCGCTAGGATTCTCAACAAGACAAAATCCCACCATCCCCCTTAATCCCTCAGAGTACTTCCCCCTCTCTAACCTCGGAACCCCGCTCTCCACCACCCTTCCAGGCCGTCTATACGGGACACCCCCTGCAGCATTAGGTGGGAGCCCGGTAGCGAGTTCGTATACCACAGCGCCGAAGGCCCAGATGTCCACCTCCGCTCCATAACTCAGCGGAGAGAAGGGAGAGGACGGGGAGGAGGAGGCAAACAGCTCAGGCGCCATCCAGTGGGGTGTCCCGATAAATGTTGACCGCTTGGATGTGGTGGTGGGAGAGATGTGTGCAGCGACGCCGAAGTCGCAGAGTTGGATGTGGCCGCGGTCTGTAACTAGGATGTTCGCGCCTGGGCGGTGTTAGGATGTTGAAGAGAGAGGGGGGAATGAGCGAGGGCGAAAGAATGATAAGAAGGAGTAATGGGAAAGAGCAATGGGAAAGAGCAATGGGAAAGAGCAATGGGAAAGAGCAATGGGAAAGAGCAATGGGAAAGAGCAATGGGAAAGCACGATGAGAAGTGGCAGGCAACAAGGAAAGAGTAACTAGGAACAACAGCGAGGCTCCTGCCAAAGCAACTTACATTTAACATCCCGATGAATAATCCCAGCCCTGTGCACCCACCCAAGCGCCTCCGCCACCTCCCGAAGGATCGGTATAATCCATTTCTCCCCCAGCCCGCCCGGCGTTGGCCTCATCTACCACTCAATTAGCCCGGCCAACGACATATCCACCCTCGACTGTTGAAAACGCTTACCAGCGTTGCAACACTGCCCCCTCCGCAATACTCCGTCACCATCCACATTGTCTGCCCAACAGCTAATGCATCGATGATATGATTTATATTCCTCGCCCCCCCTTCACTCAACACCTTCAGCGCGGCAATCTCCTTCAGAAACTCACTGTATGTATCTGCATACCGCGGACTAACCCTATCGCTCTCATCGATATCAATAATCTTCACCGCTACAACCACCCCTCGCATATTCTCCCTACGTTAATACCGTTAATCTATGGCCTCGACCAACACTTCGCCCTTCATCACAGCAGCGCTCAGAACTACTCACCCCTTATAAACCCGCCCATAACTCCCCTTCCCTATAAGCTCCACCAACACATACCCCGGCGCCACCTTACCTGCCTTCTCTGCCCCTTCAACAACACTTCTCTGCACCCTCTGCGCAGCCTCCAGGGCCCTGGCTCTGGCGGCGAGCGAGGCGGGATGGGGGTGGGGTCGATCCATCAGCCACAATCGCGTGGCACGCGCGCTAAATCGACGGGGCGTTGGGGGTGGGTCGGAGGGGGGTGCTCCACAAGTGCTTTAACTAGCTAAGTTATGTAGTACTCTGTAATTGAGCGCTTTAGGCACTGTGCCTCAAGAGGTTGCTGCTGGGATTGGAGATTGGTGGGCAGAGGGAGTTGCGACTTGGGGTCTGTGCGCGTCGTGATGGTGATGGTTCACCTTCAACAAATCGAACTATCCTAGTCAAGAAACATGACCGACGTACATGTGCACCCGCAGCGTGAGAGCAAACTGCTCTCTATGGCCGTCGAGATTCGCCAAGCAATATACGTTCATATCATCCATGGCCAGACTCACGCTTTTTTGTCGCGGGGCAGACTTCAACTGTCAGTATGCCTTCAACCCAGCCTAGGAGATGACCATCACGACGGCCACGAGCGTAAGCCTACGGCCGAAGGATCGCCAGATACTACCTGGGCTCGCCGCCTGCGATCCTCGTGGGGGGCACATTGGGAATGCGAGGAGGCTGCCCACGCAGAGAACTTGTACGAGCATGGCCGCAATCATACGTACAACCTTCTCTTTGTGTGTAAGAAAATGTAAGCAAATTCCTTTGTATATTCCTTAAGATCGCTCCTTGCTTAATGTCACTTCCCACTTATAGGTTTCTCGATGTCTGTGACTTTGTTTCGGAGAGAACAGCGATAAACATCACGGATCTAGATACCTTGGACGTCTTGCTACAAACGTCTTCTGGGCTGAGTAGTGACCTAAACCGCCCCTGGAACTTCTGGAATTACACAAGCCCTGCTATTCATAAGCTGAACATCGCCCTACGATTTCCGCTGGCCTTCTTTGAAGCACTACAGGAAGATGAGAACTTAGTTTTGGTAACAAATCATGATACAAATGTCGAATTAACCTGCGCTACGTGGGCCCGTCTCTGGCCAGCTGTTTGCCAGTTGCCGCAACTACAAAGTCTTCACATCTGGTTAGACCACACCGACAAACATTCATGGTCATTTGTCAAGGAACGCGTAGCCCTCGCTGCCCTGATGGCACGCATGCAGGCTTGTTCTGAAGAGCGACTAATGCCTCACATGGATATAACGTTTAACCTTCCAAAGTTGCATCCGCGCTTTGCAAGACCGGATACTCACTTTTTTGAAGAGAGCCTGCCTCGGCCATTCTACATCGAGCGACGAATTCGACAGCGCTTTCATTGCGAGGAGTGGCCCAGTGGTAGATTGAATGCGCTATACAAAGCTGACTTCCCAGTTCTGCACGAGTGGTCGGAAATGTGCGAAGAAAGTGATAAGGAATTGCATGGAGTAATCGGCACGACGTTTGAAGTCTACATGACGTTGGAAGAAGTCGAGGATTTTGAGAGGAAGCTCTGGGAGAGACGTGAAAATGTCTACCACTTAATAATAGACTTTTCTGGTTTTCAAAATGGAGATGTTCATGATGAAGACGGAGCTTATATGCATAGGTTACAGACTAGACGCTTTTAGCAGCGGAGTTTCCGTATAATTAGGCATGCTGCTATTAAACCCTTTAAATTTTGAATGTATTGGCTTGTACCATTGGTTGCTACTTACTAAGCTCTAGAGCTATGTATATACACCCCTCTCTATGTCCTTGAGAACATCTAGTGGGATGGTCGTATATAGCCATCTATATTTTGGGGTTGAAGCAAGGGTCAGGGTGTAGTTAGGCTAGAAAACATATCCAGGCAAACATGCGGACTAGCAACACCAAATATATTTCACCAGACCACCAGTGCGCAGAGTAGTTCTTTATATTGTTATAGCCTTATGCGTCCGGCTCTCAATTTATCCCAGTGTTAAACCACCCTGACCGAGCGAACGCGGAATCGCTCCCCGCGATACGGATGGCGTCGCGGTTGAATGGAACCTAGGCAGGGTAGCAAAAGATTGTTATAGAGCTAGTGTGTGAACGTGAGATATTTAAGTAAGCCTGTGTTTGTTCAAATTTGTGCTGTTATTGCTGCCCTCTCTCGCTAAAGGCCCGTCTCACATTGCAGATACTACTCCGCCCCCACCACTGGGGCTACATCGAACCATAGTAGTCAACCGGCTTCGAGTTCCGAGCTGTCGAGCAGCGACGACGCCGCTGTCCTTGCGGCCCTTGCCCAGGCCGGAGACTTCCAGACGAGGACTGATCGATCGCTTATTTCCCTGTTCGATGCCATTTAGCGACATATTGTTGCTAAAGTAATACTATCTTCGCGGTTGTTGCCGTCGGTGAGGAGTGGGGACTGCCGCCAGCCCCTATAGGTGTGTGGTACCTCTATTCCTTGCAGCCATAGCGTCTGGGAGGTTAGCCTCCTTAGCAAGAACACCATCCAGACTGAGGCGTTAAAAGAACTACCACTCACCCTGACGGACGACTTGGTCATAGATCCTCGGCTTTGCTCCAAACCCTACTGTCAACCCGGAACCTTGTGCCGGTTCTATGCCGCCGTACCCGTCCGAACACGCGGGGCATTAACATTGGCGTGTACTATGCTATAAGCTTACACTGAATAGCTTAAGTTATCTCGGCCGAAACAATGGCGTGGAGGTGGTACGTGGCGATCCTGTCGCTGTGAAACATCAATGCTGACCGTTGGCCAAGGATCAGCATTGGCGACTGGGCTAGAACATCTATTTAGGTGTGGCGTCGGTTGCACTGCCGAATTTTGTCCCTCAAGGAGCCTATTTTTAATATAATGAAACGTTGCTATCTTAAATTAAGAAATGTCTTAGCCAATCCTTCTAGATAAATATATAAACTGATCCTCGGATCAACGAGGGTAACAAAACCACAGCGTGATTCACTTTAGCATTTTAGAACGATCTCTAATTGGAACATGCAGCTCTTTCTACTCCTATGTTTGGTGGCTAGCACCTCCGCAACTGGCATCCTCCTACCGCTTTACACCTACCCTGCTATAGACTATAATGACGGCGCTTCAGCCTGGGCTCCTGTCCGTGATGCCATTACAGCGAACCCTTCGGTGGAATGGCAGGTTGTGGTCAACCCCCACAATGGTCCAGGACTCTCAGGGCTCCCTGGCGACAACGACGTCAACTATATTAATGGCACAGCACAGTTTAATGCTTTGCCGAACGTCCGCACTATTGGTTATGTACGCACTCTAAATGGAGCTGCGCCACTGGCTGAGGTCCAGGCCAATATCACCGCGTGGTCAGCGTGGAACAGCTACGCTGCGAGCAACATCTCAGTCCATGGCATCTTCTTTGACGAGACTATCGAGCCATCTGGGATCAGTGACGGCTCCAACCTTGAATACCTGACCAGCGCCACGAATTTCGCGCGCCAGGCGTTCTCCAGCACTCCTATTGTGACAATCTGCAATTTCGGTGCCAAGCCTGACGCAAGGTACTACGCCATCTGTGACGAGATTGTCGTTTTTGAGAGCTGTCTCGGCAACAATGCTGGTGACCCTGCATGCACTACTGCTCCGCTCCCGCCTCAGTACCAGGACCAAGCCACCATCGATGCAAATATCCCCGACGCGACGAAAGCGGGCCAGGCTGCTGTTATAGTTCATGACTTTGTAGGCACCACATATAATGGGCAGCCTGCGGATGTGTCGACACTGAAAGGTTATGTTACCACATTGAAGTCAAACTCCGTGGGTTGGGCATATTTTTGCAGCTCGGGGTATGGGACGGTCACTGCAGCACCGGTGACGGTGGGAGCTTTAGCCAGTGCTTTTGTCTGATAGAATAATGTTACTTTACGGGCCCATGGCAGAATAGAGAACAAGACACCCCGTTAGATCCTACTAGAAGAAGATGTCTACGGCATAGTTAGAGACCACGTTATCTAAGTTATAAAATCAATATATAAAATTTAGAGGTGATAACCGGCAGATCGCTGCCGTTTCCAAAAATCGGAACCATTTATCCCTGCAGCTAATGGTCCTGCACTAATTGATGGGTTCCACAGTCCTCCCCTTTCCCTTGCGCAACCAATATGGGATTATATAGAGACAGACAGGATTGGGAGGAATAGACACGATGATACTGGATATATGACTGTCATATCAGAGTACTATTCCTTCCTGCAAGTGTCTGTGGGGCCTACGGAGAGAGTGAGCAACATGTTGGCGATTATATCGACAACCTCCCGATTTATTGACATGATGAAAGCCATAAAGGATCTAGAATAACGTCGGACAAGTTAGTGGATGGATACAGTTTCGACGATTCTATTTCCTCTCAAAACAGAATTAACTAGACTTGCACCGGCCATTCCCCTTCAATTCACTACGCTTTCACCTCCCCCTCCCCCTCCGGCCACGTCAACACATACCCAAAAACCGTCTTCCTAACCTCCTCATCCCCCCTATCCTCCTCAAACATAACCTTCTCCATCTTCTCCTCCGCCACCTTCTCTACCACCAACCCCGCCCCCCTCGCCCCCTCAAAAAACGCCATATCCGCCTCAAACAACCACGGTCTGTACGGCGTGAAAAACACCAACGCCTTCCCGCCCCTCTTCAACAACCCCGCAACCGTAGCAATCAACTTAGCATGCTCACTATGATTGAACAACAAATCCGCCAAGATCAACACATCAAACTTCCCCCCCTCCTCCGCCGGTAAATGCGCCACCAACGGCCCCGCATCAGCACCCCAAAGGTACCCCTCTGCTACTACCACCTCCCCCGCGCCCTCGCAGTGCTCAATATTCCACCGCAGATTCTCAATGAGGCTATTATCTGGATAATCCGTGACGACGACCTTCTTCGCGCCCAGACGCCCAGCGACGAGACTAGGTAGCCCGGCTCCCGCGCCGAGCTCGAGAACGGTCTTCCCGGCTACGAGGGAGGGCGTGGTTTCGAGGTAGGTGGAGATGATGCGGGCGCCGTTCCAGAGGTGGTGGCCCCAGAGCGGGTTGTGGCCGACGAGACGGAGGGTGAGGTCGCCGGTGGGGGCGGGGTAGGTGAGGGTTGTGGGAGGGGGGGAAGNGGGGGGTCTAGGGGTTGTTAGCTTGTGTTTCTAGGAAGGTAGAGGGAGGGGATATAGATCAGAATGTCTGAATATGTCTGTTATATATCTATGATCCCTTATGGCGCGGAATGCCCCTGGGAAGGAGGGTAAAACACGTGACTTTGGGGGGGGGAGAAGAGATTTGCACTTACATTGCGCGGGGTGGGCTTGTGATATAATCGTCCCAGATCTGGGGGTTATATGAAGTCTACTTGTCGAATTTGATATTCGCCTGTATATATTCCGTACCTACGAATATATGGCTGCCCTTTTTTTCCGATTCTAGTAATGTTTTCTGCAAGAGGTAAGAATCTGTCGATATAGAGTCACGTGAAATATTCGGTAATGGGGTATTTTTGGACGAATTGCGACAAGGCTGAGGGCTGTTGGAAGGAGGGTTATGGAGGGGTCGTTGGTTGCTATGGGTAGCTTGTACCTGTACATACATTACTATGCGTACAGTGACTTACAGCACCACCAAGCACTCCACCATCTTCTCTGTACCTCAGGCATTGTGCGATCATTTCCTCGACTCGGCTTCCCTTCCTCTCTCTTGCATAATCTATTCTCTCTAATGCACATACATGGCATTTTATCCATATTAAGAGGCTCCCCTCTATAGTAATCCAGCTTTGTTGGTAATGGAAATACTACCATTTTATATTGATTTTATATCTTCATGTTGGCTCCAAAGTACCCGCCAGCTCGGTTCTATACGTACGAGGTACATCTGCTAGGTCGGTCGGTCGTCGTCCCTCCTTGCCACCCACTCGGCCCTTGTTCCTTAACCTAAATTCCTCCAACCCAACCAATCAAAAAAACCTGCTCAAAGTTTCAAAGCGGAAACGTCACGGCCACGCTATCAAATGGGCCGACGGGACTACGACTACAGAACGCCATGAGAGCCGGAATGACTCCAGGAGGAAA
Source organism: Pseudogymnoascus pannorum (assembly GCA_001630605.1). NCBI lineage: Eukaryota > Fungi > Ascomycota > Leotiomycetes > Thelebolales > Thelebolaceae > Pseudogymnoascus > Pseudogymnoascus pannorum. Next base: position 88,944 of record LNAS01000114.1, read on the forward strand.
GACCAGAGAGAAAGACAGACCCTTAGACCCTGCGGCGACCACAGAAGAGAAAGAGAGAGAGAGAGAGGCGCTGATTGATGACCGTCGATCATCCCACGTTGTTTACGGCCCGCAATTGGAAGACGACGACCGAGGAGTCTCATACGGCCAGGCGCATACGGGAAATACAAACCCAGCTAGCCACAGAAAAAAAGACCTTCAAGGTTACATATCTTCGTACAGAGTACTCTCACGGAAGGAGCTGCATTCGCCTGAATCGGTCGTTGGCGCATAGCTCACCGCATGGAATAGAGCCGGGACTGGGAATCTGATATACCTCCTCCCTCCACTCTCCAGCATCGAATATACACCCTAGGCATTCCCGCGGAGGGTCTGCTCTGCTCGTCTTCCCCACCACCCCACTCACTAAGTATCACGACACATTCTCCAAATCCGGGTGCAAACGACGCCTCTTTGACCTCTTCCTTTCCTTCGCAACCTCGAATCCCCCACCTTCCCACTCTCCTCGCCCAGGATTCTCAACCACCCCCTCCTCAGCCAACATAACAAGCCTTGGTGGCTGGAGCGTATGACAGCGCAGGTAAGTCAGCTTTCTTCGGGCGAGCCCTGTCGCTTACCCCATTCCTTCACTCATAAACTAATTGGTGAAAAAGACATAATCCGCTCAATCCCCGCACGCTCGTTACCCGGCCCCAACCATCGCGACTCTACCAACGGATCTCCAATCAAGCCAAGCGCGGCGAACAACAGACCTCAATCCTCACTGATAGTTACGTCCGAGGAACAAACAGATTACTACACCCGACTCCCTGTCGCTGGGAAGCTAAGCTAGTCGCAATCTATCCTCGACGAGCGCGGTGCGACTGCTGCATGCGCCTTTCCGCGCCGTTCCGTGACAGGCCTGGAGACGAGAGATAGACGCTGCTTCGGAGAGAGGTACCGCGCATAGGAAGCGCAGACACCTGACGGATTCTCGCTGCCGCATCGGTCCATATTCGCTCATAATACTTTCAAAATGCCGATCATAAACGGCATGAAGATGGCCTGGTATGATATATACCTGACATGGGCGCGCACGGAAGCTGACGTCCGTATTTAGTGAGCCATGCATTCGGGGACATCGCTCTACGAAATGCACGCACGCCAACGAACGCCTGATGGTGCCGGTCAAGAAGCCTGGCCGGCCACTGACGGCATGTCCGCACTTACAACCACAGAGCTGCGGATGCTCGAGCATCACCGCCGCCATCCCTAGGAAATCGCAGTGTGGATGTGGAGGAGCGAATAAGACGGCCAAGGCAGTCAAGACAGAACCGCAAGCTGTCGATTCGCCGGTAACTGAATCGCCATCACCTGTTGCACGCGACTTCAAGATCAAGAAGACGTCTAAAGCGAAGAGCCGCAAGCAGTCTTATGATGCCGCCGTGCTCAACAGGGTTGACCCAGGCAGTGTCAATGTCGTCCCGTTCACCCCGAGACCTCAACAACTTATCGCGCCAGCACTTCCAAACGAAGCGAAACCTGTGGCGCCAGTCGCGCCCTACACCAACGGAAACCAAAATCATACATACCAACAACAGACACAACCTCCTCTACCTTACAGTGCCGATTCGCCATATGCACTACCTAACGGGAACGGAGTCTATCCAGGCTCGAACGGCAACGGCGTGAGCCGCCCATTCGTACCGCTCGACCAACTCCCAGGTACTATGCTCAGCTCTCGTTCAAACTCAAATGGATCGTCTTACGGCGTCCCAACAAACGGCGTCAAACTCGAATATAATACAAACGAATCAGAGACACCCCAGAGCAGCTGCTGCTCGAAGCCCGCCCCAGATGCATCCCTCGACGGCATGATCTTCGCCAACGGCAACCCCATCCCTACAATGCCAAACTACGCCTACGTCCCCACCTACCCCGTCTCCGCCCCTCTCTACCCCTACCCGCAACCAACCCTCTTCGCCTACCCTCCCTCGTACGGCTCTCACAACAACCCTCTCCAACCCGCCTCCTGGCGCCAAAACATATACGCCGCGCCCCCCGACGTCCCGGTCTACCCCCTCCAACCCGACGTCAACATGGCCCTCCACAGTTGCGGCTGTGGCCCAACCTGCCAATGCGTCGGATGCGCCGCACACCCTTACAACGACGCGACGCAGGAATACGTGCGCTCCGCCTACGCAGAACCCGTCTCCCCTCCCGACCCATACGGCGTCGTTTACCCACCCGTCTTCCCTGCCGACGACAGCGCGGCTGTGCTGGAACAAGCCGCGAGCGCCAAGGGGAGCCCGAGTGAGGGTGGATCGATGGCGGAGGAACAGGCGCTATCGCCGAGTGATTTCTTCTTTGTGAGTTACCCGCTTAGTGGGGATGGGTGTGGAGGGGATACGACGAGTTGTCCGTGTGGAGATGGATGTCAGTGTTTGGGCTGCACGATTCATGCTCTTGATGAGGTTGGCAAGGCGGCAGAGATACAGGGGGGCGGTGAGGAGGTGGTGCCCGAACCAACCCCGGTAGTAGAGAAGGAGAAGGTAGATGTCCCTGCTGCGGAGGCGGGGAAGGAGGGGAAGAAGGGGTGCTGTTGTGGGTAGATTTTTGGGAACGATTGTGATGACCACGGGAAAGGGAGACGAATATACCCCTTATGTGAGTAAAAACTGGCGAATTTGCTTTGGATTGGGCACGGAGTGTGCAGGGAGTTGGGGAAGGATATTGTACATAGACTATTATTCCTGGCATAGCTCGGTATCTTGGCCCGTCTCGTGGCTGATTTTTTTGGGAGGGTGGGAGGGTTCTTGGTGGCGTGGGGATACCAAGAGGGGAATTCAAAGGATTCTTCACTTCTCAATACTTTTCCCCATTGTTGCTTTCCTCGAACTGCACGGATGTGAGAAAATCTTACTATGTGCCCATAATGAGCCCTAGGCATATCTACATTAGCCTACACCAGTCCCCTTGTGTACGTCAAGGTGCCATAGCATCTAAGCTGACTGTCGCCCAATCTTTGGTTCGATCACGCATGCCGCCTAGAAGACCAAAAGGGTGGTCTGATTATCACGCGAAAGTGAGAATTGCAATGCGTCATCATCAAAACTAAAACGTCCAACAAGGGCCTCGATGTTGGCTAAAGATCGGGACTAAGGATTAAAACTAATAACTTAATTATACGGTTTCTAATTTCTCAGTAAACCAACATGGTTAGTTGTAGCTTTTGGTGATTGAGAAGCTTTAGATCGGGTTACAGTTGCTCATTCTTTTCTACTATTATCATACACAGCTACTATCCTTTCCACCATGTCACGAACCTACATCCCAAACAACAACCCACCACCCCTCACACCCCGCAAATTCTCCACAATCCCCAACCTCCACAAAGTCACCGAACGCCACATCAACCTCCTCCTCTCCTCAACCTCCCGAGAACAATACCTCCTCTTCGCCCCCATCCCCCCCCACCGCTTCCCCGCCATCAACGAGGGCCGCTACAACCGCTCTCTCCTCGACAAGAACAAAATCGCAAAATGCACCCGTCTCACCTACCACCCGTCTACGCAGGAGATGGTCGTCAAACTCATGCCCACCACCAGACTAGAGTCTGCACATCGATTGCTGGCTCTTGAAATTTACTTCCGGGCCCGCGACATGGGGGTGGAGAGGGAGATTGCCCCTATCGGGTGCGCGACGCAGTGGGGGCCGGGAGGGGGGACGAGGCAGCCGGATTCGAGTTACATACCTTTTGGGAAAGGGTTGAAGGGGTGGCCTAGTATTGTTATTTTGGTAGGCTTCAAGGAGTGTCTGGAGCTGGTTCGGGAGGACGCGGGGTGGTTCCTTATTGAGTCTGATGGGGAGGTCAAGGTCGCGGTGGTTATGGAATTAGATATGGATAGGCGGGAGATGGGGGTTGAAACGTGGGAGGTTAGGAGGGGGGATGAGGGGAGGAGGGTTACGAGGGGGAATGATGAGGTGCCGAGGAGGGTGCAGGAGATTTTTGCTACTGAAAATAGTGTGAGGGGGGGGCCGCTGGTGTTAGGGTTTGAAAAGATTTTTGGGAGGGAGAAGGGGGAGAAGGAGGATATTGTTATTGATGGGGAGGTGTTGAAGACGTTAGCGGAGGCTGTGTTTAGTGCGTAGTGGTGTGGTTGAGTAATAACTATGAGGGGGATGGGATGCCTGCATCACTAGTGGTGTGGCAGGGTTTTTGTTAGTTGTGCTGACTGACAGTATGGATTTCTCAGATAGATGGGTTCGCGGACGGAATGAGAAGGTGAGTGGAGAGTCACGGTAGCAGGTGTAGCAGTTTCATACTAGATCATGATATGCATTATATACTCTCTCTATACCTAGTCATCTACCATTACCTCCACCACACACTCATCACGCATCATATAAGCATAAACCCATTCCCCCAACCATCACTCATCACTCATACTCCCATACCCCGCATCCACCTCCTCCTCCCCCCCACCAACAACAACACAACTCCTAACAACCCCAACACAAACCCCCACCACNCGCATCCTCACCCCCCTGCTCCTGCAGCGCGCGCAAAACAGCATAACACGCCGCAAACCCCAGCACCGAGTCCGGGCGCGCGAATCCCTCAATATCAACTAGTGCGCGTAACCGCGTAACTGGATTGCCCAGTCGCTGGAGCGCAGAGGCGCAGGCGAGTGCTAGCTGGACGTCTTCGCCTACTGCGCTCGTTTTCGTGCGGAGAAGTAGACCTTTCGGGGCTAGGGGGTCAGAGGATGGTGGTGGGTCGCACGTAGCTGCTTCTGCTAATGCGGTTGCGAGGTTATCGGCGCGAGAGGTGAGGGGGAAGGGGAAGAGGGATTGGGATGTTAGGGCGCGGAGGTGTGGGGTGGAGCCCGGAGGTGCCGTGGATAGAGCGGTGGCGAGAGTTGTTGATAGTACTGTTGTGGATGTGGAGGGGAGGAGGGAGGATTCTAGCGCCGTGTGGAGAGTTGCGGAGGAAAAGGTTGCGGCGAGTGCGTCGAGGGGAGAGCGGATGGCGCGGTCGTCGGCGGGGACGGGAGGGGTATTATATGCTTGCGCATGTGCTGTTGTGATGGCCGCATCGGTAAGGACGGCGTTGGCGGGTTGGGAGAGGAGAGCTAGGAGGTGCGGTGGTAGAGGGTCGATGGAGGGATCTGCAGAAGCCGGAAGGGCGTCGATGATACGCTGGAGGTCGCGGGCAGCGGACCATTTTTTTCTAGCGAGGTGCGCGGCGAGAGTGTGGGAGAGCGGGAAAGGGGCGTTGTGGAAAAGGATGCGGATGTGGAGTGCTTGGAGCATGAGCCGCGCTGGTGTGGTGGGGAGGGTAGCAGATGCGAGGAAGGTGAGAGTTAGGCGGGCGCGGGAGACGTGGAGGTCGCCGCCGGTGAGCTGGGCGTCTAGGGCGATGGACCAGGCTTTTACGCGAGCTGTTTCACTGGGAGAAGAGGAGTTGGTGAGGAGGGCGTAGGCCGGTGCGCCGATGAGGGTGAGGAGAGTGAGTTTGGTGAGCTTGAGAGCCAGAGCGGCGAAGGAGAGGATAGGGGTGGGGGAAGGGATCCAGACCGTTTGGAGGGCGGTGAGGAAGGCGCGGCGGCGGAGGCGGAGGGGGGAGTCGATTGTGGGGGCGAGGGAAGTGAGGGTGGGATTTGATTTGGAGGAGGGCGGAGGGGGTGGAGGGGTTAAGAAGGAGGGGATGAAGACGGAGAGGAGGGCGCCGAGAAGGAGGAGGAGGCGGAGGTAGTTGAAGGTTTGTGCGGCGGAAGAGTGGTGGCCTAGGATGTTGATTTCGCCGGATGCTCTAACGAACTTGGCCGCGTTACCGAGGAGCTGTGTTGGGACGGCGAAGAGACCTTTTGATTCGGATGGTCCGCCAGAGGAGTGAGATTCGCTGAAACCATCGAGGATCATTAGCCCGGCGAGGGAGCCAACCATTATCTTGCCCATATATGCTCCGTTGCCTCCCCACCCGTTGGTACCGCCCTGAGCCCGATTTGGTATGGGCTGTTGCTCTTGGTGGATTTGATATGCTTGCTGGTTTATTGGGGGTGGGCGATGGGCTCTTCTGAAGTCTTGTGGGGGGCCAACTACACCACTGTGGCTGCCATCTGGAGCAAGCTGTCCGTTGGGGAGATGTCGATTTGGTAGGTGCCCGTTTGGGAGGTGTCCATTCGAGAGTTGCCTATTGGGAAGTTGTCTGTTTTGTAGTTGACCGCTCATTGGCCCATGGCCACTCGTGAATTGCATTTGTTCGTCATAGTTGAACTGGTTGCTGGGAGGTGGTGTTAAATCGGGTGCCATATTGAAGCCCATCGAACCTGATAGGAATAGTTTCTCAAACGCGGCTACGCGAGCCTTCATCGACTCGTTTTCCTCGGCAAGACGTTTCGATCGTTTCTCTAGATGTCGAATATACTCCGTTGCCTTCGATAATACTGTTGCCTTTGCCATGTTAGCTGACTTGCGCAGTTAATCGTGACTCTTAACAAACCTTGTTCAGCTTATGTGCGGGAATGAGCCCTTCGAGATCTTCCACCTCTGTACTTCCATCGCTTCCTCGTGCGCTCTTCGTCATGACGCGTAGACTCGGAACACTGTCGCGTAGCGCCAGAATCTTGTCATTCAAGTTCGTGCGATATCGCTTCTCAATCATATTATGCGCCGTCTTCTTCACTGGTCGCTGGCCACCTTCGTCAGCCGAGACCTCCTCCTCATTTCCCTCTGTCGACGACTTTCGTTTTCTCGTACGGCTCTGGTTGTCCGGCGAGGACATTGTTACTGATTCACTTTGGCGCCTGCTGGTGGCCGAGTGAGGACTGCTTTCCCGTGCGCTGGGGTATTGGAGGTGAGCCGGCATCGCGATGCTGCGCAGCAGCTCCTGTTGCGCTACCGACAAAGTCCCCATGGCTGGCGGTTGTACTGACTGGAAATTGGGCTGCATCGGAGCACTCACGCCCACCTGAACCTGGGGACCGCTCCATGGTAATGGCGCTTGGTCGAGTCCTTCTTGGCTGAATGGTGGGGTATCTTGAATGTCCCAGAACTCCTGGAACATAGGCTCGACTTCGAGATTCAGCATGCCATCGAGGGACGGAGATATTTCAGGGCCGGCCTGGTATTCAGGAAATTGTTGATCGGGCATCGTTCCCGCCATCTCACCGACTCAAAGCGGCCCGTTTCGTTTCTTGTCCGCCTTGAGATTTTGGCCGATATGCGCAAGTCTGCCGATAAGGCGCGACGACTAAAATCCGGGATAGGAACGGCAGAGCAACTCAGGTAGCATCGCTTCGTACGCGATATGGCGAGTCGAGTCGGTGGGCAGTTGAGGTAGTGTTGTTGTTGTTGTTGTTGTTGTTACTGTAAGAGGGCCGAATATCCTGTTTTCGCATGTCTCAGGGCCGAATTGGACGGACGAGAGGGAAGGACGAGGGGCGGAAGCGGGTTCCGTTGCCGCAAGAAGGCTGACTGTGGGAGTTTTTGGTGGTTTGTGCAGTAGTGCACCAGCGGTTCACCAGAAGAACACGGGACGGGAGAAGTCGCAGCGATATTATGCGGATGACTAAGCAGAATGAACGGACCTCAAGGATTCCCCAAGATCTCCCATAGATTCACCGCCACTGGAAATAGGGAAGGTCTGTTTCTGTTTGGCTGCATGCACAGTATCTGCACGAGTCTGCAAGTTATAGAACACCCGTACCCAGACAGACAGAAGTGAGTGGGACACCGAGACATCGTTGGGCTAAGAGAGGCGAGGAGGCGGGAAAAATATAGTTCAGGCACGTATTTTCTCACTTTCCCATACAAGCCGGGCGTTGCTACTAATGCAGTTGCTGTGTGATAATATGTAGTAAACAATAAGATGGGAGTAGTCTACACCGAATGCTATGTATATATTAGATCAAATAGAGCCATAAATCAACATTTGTTTGTTCATAGTGAAAAAGGGGCCGTCGTTCTTGTCCATCGTATATGATTACTTGGTGCCTGACTAGAATTGGATACGTCACGTGATACATTAGTGTAACTAAAACTGGTAGGTAGGTACAACATGTTGTAAAGTATAGTATCACGTGCCCAGTATGCAACGCACGTAATTGGTGGACTATATATGTCACATGACAATATGCTCTGAAACCACAGCGGCATACTATAAACCTCACTTTCTTCTGCTTGAAACATTACTAACCCTTCAACCACCACTACTCAGAAGTATATTCATAGTTAAGCTCAAAATATATTTTCTACCGTTCTACTCTTCAATGTCATTTATTTATTGTGCCGTACGATACTACTCTACTCCTATCGCAGCTCTAACCACCATATTTCACTTAAACTCTTGGCTTCGTCTCGTCCCTTGCCATATTCGAAACTCACCACGTTGAGGACATGCTTCCGAAACATGACATACCCGCCACCACCCATATACATCCAATACCTGGGCTGCGTTGCACTAGAAAACATCAACAACTTCATGCGAACCTCGTTCCAGTCTGTGGGAGAAACCAGGGATCGCCCCTCTCGCACAGTGCCGGCGCATCTCATGTCTGAGCCCTCCGTTCCGTAACCTGACAATGACCTCTTGGTCCCAGCCTTCGTGGCCCACAGCCATGTTCCCCAGTGAGTAAAATCTGTCACGGCTAGGCCTGGTAAGCCACCGTGTATCATGGTGCTGTGTGGAGAAGTCATGTTCCGACCAAGATGAAGCTACCGTCTTTTCTCGGACTTCTGAGCCCTACTCTATTCTAGTCCCGTCACATCTCAAGTCTCTCATCTGGAATCCTCTTCTCATCGTCGTTCTTTGTTGACGCTGGCGCTCATCAATCATGACTGGGTGGTTGTAGCACGCGACATGCCAGTTGTGACGCCTTTACGTTCTTGCTACCCATAGATTGGGCCTTTCTTCTCTCTTCAAGTCTTCTTCCCTTTACTCAGCGGTGCAATGGCTATCTCGGACAGCATTCAGACCTTGTCTGCTGCATTTTCTTTGTCAGTATCTCCATATTGGGTTTGTCTCTCCCTACTAACCATCGTCCAGTGGTATACTATTGCAGACCGCCATCTCTTCTTTCGTTATATATTTTAGCGGTCATGGCTCAACAATATTCCAAGACCGCCGGAGGCTGGTCCTCATAACCTTCATTCTATCCTCTGCCCTATGGGCGCAGATTGGATTTCTTAATTTCTTGGTACCTTCCGGGAACTCGAATATATGTCAAGGGACAATCGCAACTTCGACCTTTTTCGATCAAGCCGCGCGAACGCTGAGCGGAGCATTCCTTCTCTGGACCGCCGCACATGCTTCCAAGTCGCCGGCCGAGAAATACGGTCTTGGGTCTCTAATTGGGGCGAGGGCTGCCAGTGGTGTTGTGTTTGTGGTGTTTACAAGGCCGCAATTTGCACCATTGTGCGTGCCACGATCTGATGCGTTGCCTGTATCGATTCTCGTCATCGGCCTAGATGCCATTATCCTTGGCCTCGTGGCGATCCGAATTTTTACGCTAGGGTTCTTCGGCAGCAGCAACGGAATACAGTCGGTGTCGAATAAGGAGCATGGCAAAGCGTTGGTTCTCTTCACAGCTGGATTTGCTATTTGGACTGGAACGAGCGTGACTCTTCACCTTGGGCTTAGTTCAATAATACTACTCCTACGTACTGCCATTCCTGCCGCCGGACTTGGTATTCTCTTGACTATCGCAACCATATGGTCTGAAGCACTATTATCGACACGCGAAGCAGAATCGGGAACTCCTGAATCACAATCCCCTTTCATCGCTCCACCACGGCCACGCTTCAACTCGACTAGTACTGGCGATGGCTCCCCAAGGTCGGGCACTAGAATGTCTACCAATGGACGGCTGTTCGTTGTGAATCCATCGAGCACTCCTGGTGATTCGCCACAATTGCAAAGTTATCGGGATGATAGGGCACAGACAAATTTTGGGAATGTAATGGTCAATACTCGATCTGTCGAGATTGCTACCGGAGTCATCTCAGCGGGCACTTTCACCGAAAGTGGCATGCTAGGAACATCCACCACCATTATGGGTGGAGAATCTACTACCATATCAGCACCACTTCCTCTTATCCCGTCAATTCAAAGATCAAGGCCTATTTGGGATGGGGAGGACCCTGAGACGAAACAGAAACGATCATTCTTCAGCCGCTCTAAACAGACTGGTCAATCTGGCCCAAGAAAACTTGCAATCTCTCAGCCGATATTAATCAATACCGAGGAATCTTCTAGCGCGCCCTTCTCGAAAATCCAGACCATTGATCTTGCTACGGCGGCAGCTAACGAACGAGCTCGGCGTAATGAAGCGGCAAACCGAGGGCTGCTCGTGGCGACTCGTCCCGCCCCTGCGCCACCAACGGGTTTAGATCCTTCTGATGCCTTGAAGAAAAGTATCAGTACGATCCGCAAGAAGCCATCCAGCAACTATCAAAGCCTGAAATACCAGACTTCTCAAAGCTCTGTGAGCTCGAATGGAAGTTCCAGCTCTTCAAATTTGTCTCCCGGCCTCCAGGACGTACGAAAGAGATCCCCACGCCAGCTAAATGGATTTGATATAGATGAAAAGAGGCAATACTACAAGCCTGCTATAGTCAATACTCTACCGTCGAACCCCAAGGCCACTGGATTTCAGCCCGCGCCTGAAAAGCGACAAACTGTCATGTTCATGAAGGATATTGTTTATGATGACCCAGGACTAGTAGATTCAATCATCAATGAGGTTCCAAATTTCTCAAAGAAACCTAAACCCCAAGTTGACAGGTCGAAATCCGTAGGGCTCGCCGCGAAACCCTCAATCTTACATCGGGCACGCCCATATAAGAAGAATAGAGACTCTGAGGGCGTGTTCTTTCCGAGTGAGCCTTCGCCAAACCATAGACGAAGCAGATCTAGTTCATCAGTATTGAGGGCTCCACGTATCGGAAGCCCAGTCTCGCTACCACCGGTACCTGCGCCGCCTGCGGATCTTGCTCAGATGCGTGGATTGTTGAAGGACCATATTCACAACATGACAAATGATGAGAAGATTTCGATGCTCTTTCCGATGCCCCCGGTTGGTACTTTTAGATCGCAACGTCGATCATCCGTTCCGTCGCTGCCTAGCAGTGTGTCTACCGCCGAAGCGCCTGAAGCCATAAGCAAAGACGAGGCTGCTAGCCGTAGGTCGTCAAGAAGGTCAACCATCATTTCCATATTACCTGTTGAAAAACAGGGAAACCTTTCCCCAAGAGAACACACACGGAAACTCATCCGACGCGATACATATAGAAGCACCCTCAACGCAAGTGTTTCTGACATGGGAAATGATGTTAATCCGGTCAAGAAGTCTAATATCCTACCGCCAAAAACGTACTCTTCGTTTGGCGAAACAACTGATGGTTCCGACGACGGCAATGCTATCAGAGACGCCGAGTGGTTGCATGAGCCCTTGCCTGTTATCCCAAAGAGATACACCGCTCAACGCGATTCATCTTCGAGCACGGCTGACTCACTCCTTAAAGACCACAAGTTCATGTCGATAATGATGGGCTATGATCCTACAGAAGCTCATATAACCAGGGCTGGTCTTACCTCATTCCTCCACGACTCATCGCAGACTTTTGGGTCCGAAGGTGTCAAGACTCCCACTGACGACACTTGGCACACACGTATCGGCGACGAAATCCCAGCATTCTCGAATAGACGGAACCGCTCTGGTTCTAAGTCGGTGCCGCCTACTCCGCTTGTTTTGGCGACAGCAAAGAATAAAGCCTCACTTGCTCAAAATCCACCACCAATGCCACTTGTAGTAATAGACACGCCTAATCGGGCCTTACAAGCAATCCAGGCCCAGTTAAAGCAGCTCGAGGAACCTGATATGCTACCTTTCATTCGCGATGGGTCGTCTAGCCTTGACGACGCTACCCAGGATCAGCGAGATGATCTTCTTGCTGAGATGGAAAAGGAGGTTGGCGAGCAGGAGAACAGATGGCAACAGCTTCATGACAACATTAGTCGCGATTCTAAGGGTTCAGAAGATTTTACACCCTGGAGTACGAGACACAACTCTGTCGCGTCCATCATTTCAGTCAAATCTGGCTCTATCAAAGAAGCGAGAAAGGCTCGAGTTAGGAGTATTGTGGAGGCTGTCCAGAACGTTGTTGTTGGTGGAACGCGCAATGGGGAGATTGCGAAGCCAGGCCTGTGGAAAGACAAGTTGGAAGAGGCTCAAAAGTCATTTGCTAATAATGCGCCGTCATTCTCAAATTCGCTATCAACGTCGAAGGTTGTCACCGCGAAGCAAGCTTCCATTATAGCAGTAGTTGCTGGTGGCTGCAATGTGGTCGCAATCCCCAATCAGCGTGCTAAACAAGCACAGCTCTGGAAGCCTTGCTCTCCAAGGACCGAACAGATGGTCGGCCTCTTGTGGACTCTTCCTCAGGAGCATATTCAGGTCCGCCCATACTCTCCCGAGCCTGCCGCCCTATGTGTCAGACCAGCACAACGACGAACGATCGAGCCTCTACATCTCGAAAGCCTGCACATGTGGTTTAAGCCCAGTCCTACCCGTACTCGCCCGACGCCTGGACTTTGGCGCTCTAAGAACACACGACCAGCAAGTATCGTAACCCGCCCCAAGACACAAAAGCCTGTCCGGAAGTCTAGAGCAATGACATTTTTACCTGATATTGGTAAGTACTTATTTCCTTTTGATCGTCATTATCTTTATTATTTTACATACTAACTGCTTTGTAACACTAGTCGAAAGCCCTAGCCCACTACCACACAAAAGAGAGACTTTAGGCATATTCCAGTTCCCATGGGGCGAAAAGTCCGACCAGGCGGTGTACCAGCCCGCCCTACCCGCGATATCCAACCTCCCACAGCTTATAATCCCAAACACACTTGGATCCAACGATTTCAATGAGGAATACTCGTCGTCATTTTTCGATGATTACGACGACCAAGATTACCAATCTGATTCCACCTCTATCGAAGCCGACTCTCCTAGTGATGAGGTTAGCGATGATGGATTCGATGACTCTACCCTCTGGGAAATCGCCAATCTTCTAGATTCGTCGGAGGTCCCGAGCAGACATAGTTTGCTGCCACAGATTAGAATTATTGAAGACTACGACGACTCTGACGACGAGGTTGCCCCAGCTGACAGGGCACCGGTTGTTCGGTTTATGCCCATTATGCCACTGAGCCCGAACCCGAAGAGCCCGAATCCAAAGAGCCCTATGGACAGTGACCCAGAGGCACTTGCTCTAACCCCAGTTGCTGGCACCCAGATGCAATGGCCGATCCCTCCGTCTTCCCCAGTAGATCCAAAAGCATTTACAACAGACATTCTTCCGAATGACAGATCCGCTTGGTGGGATGGGAAGTCGCACCTACCAAGAGGCCCAAGAGACACCGCTGCTTTCAAAAGGAAGCAGGCTCTGAAGGCTTCTACTTCAAAACCGGCGTCTTACCTTTGGACACCGCCCACAGCTAAGGTTACTGTCGTTTCAAATGGGCTTTTCACTCTCGATGCCCCCAAGGTAGTCAGAAAGGTTACTACTCAAGAGCCTGCAGCGATAGCTATGTTCACCAAGCCGCGTCCAAACACAGCGCCTCTGCCAATTGTCTCCTCAACCAAGCTGTGGTCTGATAGCCGTCACTCTACCATTTTCACATTCGACTGGATCTCTGAGTCTTCTGTTCGTGCCAGAAGCCCTTCCATTGCCACTTCCTCGGGGAATAGCTCCCCAGGAATGACCACTGAATCGGACGAGTACTCGGTGAGAACTGTCAGCACAAAGGCATCCAGCCTCTATAGCGAGCGAAACCCTATGGCAATGGATGTGCCATTGATGCTCGTGGAATCGTTTTCGGCCAGGGAAATAAAGAAAACAAAGCCACGTTCAAGAGCAAGTCACGCCGCGACACCAGCTGAATGGGATGCCGCCTTGGAAGAGGCCATCAAAGCATCTGCTATCCCAGTCAAGAAGGTCAGAGCTACAAAGGAGATGTGGATGCTTGCGCTTGAGGAGGCTTTGGAGGCATCAGCTCCAAAGCCCGCCAAGTCGGCTCAAAGCCCCTCCAAGAAGAGCCTTTGGTCTACTGCAATTTCTCTTATAAGACCATCTGAGAAGACAACTCCTCTCTGGTCTGTACAGAAATCACAAGCTGCAAGTAAGGTGGAAAGTGTTACTCCCGTCGATCCAGCATTCAAGCGACCATCAGTAAAGATACCTTCAAAGTTGCCAAAACTCGACTCTACAAGCCTGTGGTCGGCGACACAGCCGGTAGCCGCTATACCTACTGTGCGTAGCTGGTTACACGAAGCTTCCCCAGTTTCTCAGGTTGAATTGGTTGTGACTCAATCTCTTCCCATCATGTGGACGCCTCCCACACAATCGCAATCCAGACCCACTTCTTCTTTGTCGTCTAAAGATCTTTGGCAGCCTCGCGACCCTCAACGAGAACAACAAAATTCAAAGATGGTAATGAGTATTACGCCCAGCATTTGCCCTCCATTCAAGAAGTCATCGGCAAAAATATCTACGGAGCTGCCAAAACTCAATTCTACGAGCCTGTGGTCGGCCACCGAGCCCGTGGCTGCTACTGCCACTGTGCGTAGCTGGCTACAAGAATCCGTCATTGAATCACCAGTTGAGCCGGCTGTGACCCCTCAAACTCTCAATACCGGGTTATGGACGCTGCCGGCTCCAGCTCAACCCAAGCCTGTTTCTTCATCTAAAGGGCTCTGGGAGCCATCTACGGACAAACTGGCGCAGCGTCCAGCACCAACTACATTTTTGGACGAGCCGGTCAGCGAGCCTTCACCTGCTACGGGCCGTAAATCCAAAACGGTGGGAGAGGTTAGTGACTTGGGGGCGCTACCGGCGCTGGAGAGCTCGCGGCTTTGGAGCTTTGGTCGGGCAACTTTGCCGAAGATGGATGAGGCGAAGGAGAGGGATTGGATCCGAGACAGGAGGGCCAGCAAGGTTGCCTTCAGGTACTAGTTGTTGAAAACAAAGGAGAACGAGCGAACATGTTAAAAACTATTTATAGTGCAAAGGGATAACAATGTAAAGAAAATCCAAGTCATGGGAATTTTTAGAATCCACCAAATTTTGAAAAAATGGCACAATTATGCATGCGCACACGTGCTCGCTCTGACCGTCCTCGAATAACAAAGTTCTCGCTAGCATTTAACGGGCTAATCTACATGGCGCCATGCCCAAACAAGGCGGAATGAACCCCACTAAAAGATGTTAGCGACATGAACGGTGAGGGGGGCACGCGACATTATTTGTCGGCAGGAAAAGGGAACGTAAACTTGTCTAGTTAATTGCTTTGTGGGGGTTCGACGATAACAACTTACTTTCCACTACACAACCTATAAAGTACGCATTCGCACCCTCGGCCCCCATTTTCCTCTCGATTGTTCCTATATATTGTTCTGTGAGAGAGAAAGAAAGAGAGAGAGACAAAGATAGATTCCACATAACCTTGTCAGAGTGAAACGAGCTTGTTGTGAGAGAGGTGAGTACGTATACTCCACCTTGGCAATTCCCGACGTCCAACCTCCCAGGTTGCACGATCTCTTAGCTGGCGATCGGGTTGTGAGTTACTGACACTTCTTTGTAAGACTACAGACTCCTAGACTCGTCGACTGTATATAGAATCCTCCTCCTGGCCGCGTCAGCTCTCTAAACACCGTCCCTCGAAGCACGCGCACTAGACACCCACACCCCACCATGGTGTCCCGCAAGCACAGCACCTCGACGGTGCGCTTCATTCCTCTCACCTACTCACCCTCCGACTCCCAGTCCTCCGCCCTCCGCCTCATCCTTTCCGTCTTCCCGGAGTGGGAGAAGACGGACGGCAAAATCGAATTCGTCCGCTTCACAGATGGCATCACAAACACCCTCCTCAAAGCAATGAATGTGCGCCCCGGCCTGAGCAAGCAGGAGATCGACGATAGCGCCGTGCTCCTCCGTGCCTATGGAAAGGGCACAGACCTCATCATTGACCGTGAGCGCGAGACGCAGAATCACGAGCTGCTGATGGGTCACGGGCTGGCACCGCAGCTGCTCGCTCGCTTCAACAACGGTATGGTCTACCGGTACATCTCTGGGTCGGTAACGGCGCCGGGGGATCTGAGAAACAGGGACGTGTACACAGCCGTTGCGCGGCGTCTGGCGCAGTGGCACGCTGTTGTGCCGTGTCTCCCTAACACCAGGGTGCCGGTTGAGGAGGTGGCCAGCGAGGCGATGGAGGCGATGGTTCCAACTGAGCGGAGGGACCCAGAGGTGCAGAGGAAGATTGATGGGGTTGCGCCAGGGAAGGTGGCGCCGAATGTATGGAGTGTGACGCAGAAGTGGATTTATGCGCTTCCGACTGCGACGGAGGCACAGAGGGCCCGCCAAGCGGAGCTGCAAAGGGAGCTGGAGCGTACGATTGCGGAGTTGAGTGATAGGCCAGGATTGGGCAAGAATAGCTTGGTCTTTGCCCATTGCGATTTGTTGAGCGGAAATGTAATTGTTGAGCCTACAGCGAAGGGGGAGGCGGAAGGGGCTGCGGCGAAGGCGCCGGTTACCTCGGTTTCGTTTATTGATTACGAGTATGCGGTTCCATCGCCGGCGGCATTCGATATTGCGAACCACTTTGCTGAGTGGGGAGGATTTGACTGCGACTTCAGCGTCTTGCCGACTCGCTCGCAGCGTCGCGATTTCATCCGCGAGTATGTCGCGAGTTACTTTGCGCACTTCAATGTTGCCAAGACCAGCGAGGAGTTGGAGACTGAGGCACAGGCGCTGTTTGAGAGCGTGGACATATTCCGTGGTGTCCCAGGATTATACTGGGGTATCTGGGCTATCATCCAATCGGTCATTTCACAAATCGATTTCGACTACGCATCTTACGCCGAGGTGAGGCTGGGAGAGTACTACGCCTGGAGGGGAGAGACCGAGGGGACGAGAGAGAAGAAGGGAGAGGAGATGCCGTTGCGGGAGAGACGGTGGGCACAGGAAGAGTAGATGCTTGGTCTTGGTTTGTAGTGGGAACGAGACAAGCTTACGGAGAGATGAGAGGGATAACAGAAGTGGCATAGATGTTTCGCACGAAGGTATATGTCTACAGCGCTGCATGGTAATTTCGCGGCGTTATAATGGGCAAAGGGGCGAGAGATATCAACTTGTACGTCCAGCGTTTGGCGTTCTCATCACGGGCTTCAACAACCCAGGAAGGAAAAGAAGGGCTTCCTTGATCTGCAGAGCGGTACGTACATGGTAGACAGAAGACTGTGGTGCTTATGACTTTGTAGATTCGAATTTTAATATCAATCCGTGCGTTATACTGGATTTGGGAAGTTTGCCCCCATACGATCGATGGTGATACTCTCCTTCCGAAGGTCACGAAGTGCCTCCGCGCACGTGATATTATTCCGTTCCAAAATAATTATGCTTACATAATCAGACCTGTTCCAAGCTTGAGGCGGTGGCAGAAGAATACTTGCTTCGAACAGATGCAGAAGGTATGACGTCTGCAGTCCAAAAGTTCAGCCATCCAGCCGTCCACCCATCAAAGCTATGTTCCCGGTCTCAGCTTGCCCTGGAATTCTCGGACAAGAACGTGGTTAGACTGCCTCTCACAAGACTGGATCCGGACCATCCCATTGGAATCCATTGGAGAAATTGGAGCCTGGACTGGCTACAATGTATGCTAAGGTATGCTAAAGGTAGGGGATATAGGGGAATCTAGGGGAATCTACCGGATTGTGGGGAACCACTGACGCGATCAATGCATCATCATTCTTACTTGGAATCTAGATATGTGAGACATTCCATTGGTAAGGCTTCAGTTAGGTTCAATTGGCTTCTCTTGGTTACGTAGTCCACCAGGTGATGAATAACTAGCTGCCTCTCTTACCTTACCATTTATTTGCCATCCTTCCCGATATTATCACCCCCCCCTCTCGCATTGCCCCTGTCCTTTCTTTCGTCCTTCCAACATCCTTGACAACCCAAAAGCATATGAAACGGTATTAATCATGGAGAAAATCAAGAGCATCTTGTGAGAATGATTCAATCCCTCTCCTTTATAACTCTTTGCGGTGTCTAATGCGCTCCGTAGGAGTCCTGGCAAGCACGTCGAGGATGAGATCCTGTATGGATCTGGTGGTGGCCAATATGAGCATACTAACCGTGAGGTGCCAGGTTCCACAGGTGGAGGTCATTATGGTGGAACCGATGGTGAGCCTCAGATTTATGACAGAGAGAGGGACTCGATTCCTAGCCAGCTCTCAACTTCAAAGGAATACAGCAAGGCCGAAGAAGAATACGCGCAAGCCGAGAATAAACGGGCTGCGAAAGCCAAAGCAGCGAGGGAGTCATCTACAAAAGAGGGAGAGGGTGTTTACCGCAATGGGGGAGAGAAGGCACACCGCAAACAGCGATCTGGTGAGCACAAAGAGAGCCGCAACCCTTACACGCAGCAGGCTGTTGACCCTCGACTTGGAGGGGCCACTGAGGGGTCTAAGGAAGGAGGCAATGTTCAACCTCCCGCTGGTTATTCACCGACGGAAACTGCTAAGGCTACTCAAAGCCAAGAGCGTGAGGATGTTGCCCATCGTACCACCAAGAGTGCTGGTGCTGGTGGTCTAGCTGCCGCGGCAGGCGCAGCGGGAGCAGCAGGAGCAGGAGTGCCAGTATCACCAGAAGCAGAAGCACCAGCCACTTCAAAGAAGGAAAGCTATGCTACAGCAATACCCCTGGAGACAGACTCGCCCCACGGTGAAGTGGTGGGAAGAACAGTATCAGGCCACCACGTGGTAGAACGCACCGGCTCCGGCCAGTACAGGACTCGCCTGGCGAGCATAATCGATCCGAATCTCGGAGGAGGCGTTACGACGTCCGAGAACGCGTATGAACATACCCCCGGCGGCGGCGGCGCATATACAGCTGACAAATTTCATGGAAGACACTCACGCGTTTCTAGTATTACGCTGCCCAATGGCCAGAAGATTACCGATCCTGAGGCGAAGGAAGATTATGGGCTGGATTATTCCAGTAAATTGCCTAGTGGTGTGGCTTATAAACCCCCGGCTGGTTCGGGGGTTGGTGAGGGTGCTGGGCATGGTGCCGCCCCAGCCTATGAGCGCCAGGGACAGCCTCAGCCTGCAACTACGAAGTCTGAAGCTGCCCGCGCCATTACTGGCGAAGAAAGCCCCCACCGAGGTGCTGGCGTGGTGGGAGCTAGTGTAGGTGGTGCTGCCGCGGCAGGTGAAGGTTACGAGGCCACAAAAGACAGAGCTCACCCGAGCGAAGCCGAGGAAACTACAACTCATAGGCTTGCTAGGAAGGCTAGGGGTTCTGTGTCCAAAGTGGTCCCAGGTCATAGAACTGAGGAATATCCATCCAAGGTAGCTCAGCCCACCACAGCAGCGAAGTATGGCGACGTCGAGGTTCCTCCTGGAAACGACTATGGCAAGGGCGTGAAAGATCCTCGCTACGGCTTACCTATGGCCGCTGCAGGAATCAGTGCTGAAGAGGCCGCAGCTCTCCGCAGGAACGAGGCCAATGCGGGCACAACGGCAACGGTAGATCGAGATTATGCTACTCAGCCTACCACAGCAAATCAAGCCTATGCTACGCAGCCTATCGCAGCTGACCAAGCCTATGCCGCCCAGCCAACTAAACAAGCTGAGCAGCAAGCAGCCAAACCCATCGAGGAGAAGAAACCCAGCCGCCGCTCTAGCATTCTTGGCTTCCTTCGTAAGCCCACCCATGTCACATTTTAAAGCAAGCATTAACACTCCCATCCAGACCTAGGAAAAGACAAGGACAAAAAGAAGCACAGCAAAGATGAGAAACGCCTCTCGGACACGCAGCGCAAACCAACATACACCGAACGCACCGGCCAAGCACTCCCTGGCTCCGTAGCGGGCACGCAGTTCCCAGAGGCAGGATCGGTGACAGGCGGCCATGCCGGCCATGCCGGCCAGAACCAGGGTGCAGGCCTTGCGTACCGCGATCGCCAGGCTAGTACGGCTGATGCACCGGCTTTCACGGGTGGTCTTGTTGGGCCTAATGGTGCGCCATTGACAGGTCCTTCGGGTGGTAATGCGGACTCGTCGGCGTGGGCTAAGTCAACGGAGAGGGAGGTTATGGATAAGGGCGGTATGGGACAAGGTTATGGCGGTGGTGGTGGTGCGGGCAATCAGGCGGGATATGGCACTGGAATCGACGAGTCCTATTCTAGCGGAACGGCTGGCACTGGAGCTACTCAAGGCCAAAAATCTGGTCCTGGGGTAGCTACTACTGGCGGCGCCATTGCTGCTGGAGCTGCTGCGGGTGGCCTGGCTACTAATGGAACGCATGGCCAGCAAGCCCATCAGGGTATAGCCCATGACTACAGCATGCAGAGTGCACAGGACAGGGGCGCTCCAAAAGATATTCTCTACGACCAAGTCAGCCCACGCAGCTCAAAGGCACAGGAAGTAAGCCACAAGACCAACGACAACCACTGGAAGGACCCGAAGTCCGATAATAGATCCCACAGCCTCATTAAGGACAGCAGTGCCAATACTGCCTATGCCGGGAGCGACGCGCCAACTCGCGATACTGCTCCTTCTAGCTATGGTGGCGGGGGACATAATGCCAATGTGCCTGCCTACAACACCTACGGCGACACTGGCGCCAACAGCACTGCTGTTTATGGCGGGACGGAGACGCGGGCTAGCAATGCTGCTTATGGCGGCGGTGGAACTCAGCCCAGCATCGCTGGGTACGGGGATAAAATCTACGGCGGCGGAGGGACAGAAAACCCGAATGAAACTGCTTTTGGAAATGAAGCTTATGTTGGTGGAGAGGGCAATGGAGTGTCCCGCCATGGCACGACGAAGGTAGCTGAGCGAGCTGGCCATAGTGTGCTGCACAAGGACCCGCCTGCTAGTCACCCTGCAGCCGCTATGGCGGGGGTGGAGTAGAGGTTTGTTTGAGATGGATGGGGGGTTAATATGTAATGCTTGTGTTGGGGGCCAGGCGGCTAGGATTTGGATGCAGGTTGGTTGATAATGTATGCTTTTGGAATTGTTATGGTTATGATATTTTTTTGTATATTCCAGATTGCCAAAAAATATATATAAAAAATAGCTTGGATGTTCACATTTACAAACCTTGGTCATAGGCGCCTGTTGGTTGTTAATTTTAGAAATCGGTTGCACTGTAGTGGTGATCAAGCGCCTACCCAAACGCCTCAAGACTTCTTAAACCGCCCAGATACCCCACTCTTTTGGGCGTTTTTTTAAACCGGCTTTTTAATTTTTGAGATTTGGTTCACATGACCGACTTGGAGTGTTTGTTTTGGCAGGGATGCGGTGAGTGGAACGGGACGATATTAATACACGGCGCGAATAGCTGGCGCGTATTTTTTTGGGTGGTTTACCGCGTAGGTTTTCTAGGCAGCCGGCTGTGGAGATGATGGTTTGCGCGGTCCTCTACTGAGAATATGCTATCTTTTGTGGTAGAGTAGTAGAGTTATACAGTAATATTTTTGGGATGATTTGTTGTACAGTACAGCTTGCGTTGGAGTTGATGTTCCTGAACGGGTAACGACTGATAGATAGATATAGTGCTGCCCGATAAGATTTCCACATGTTTTTTTTTGGGGCCCATTACACTCAAACTTCAGGGCGGAATAAAATGTTAATAGCAAATACAATGGCGGTGCAATACCAGCCAAGTATAGAATTAAAAAAATACATATATAATAAATAATGAACCCTTCCGTCAAGGGTCCCTGAATTATTCAACTGTTGACGCCCGCATCCCTGTTTGCCTTGGTCTTGTTACATCTGTCTTGTCTTATCCATTTGTCGCAAGTAGTTTGATCAAGCTTAACGTGTGAGATAAACGGAAAACGGGCCATGGATGCTGGTTAAACCACAAAAGTCACCCAGTGGTAACACCAAAAGTTCACTTCACTTCACTTTTAATTCCAACTTTCTTAAAACTCCTTCCCCAAAACAAACTCATCAAGAAACATTACATCGCCACCGAATATCCTATTTAATCTTTAATGTGTCTTACCTGAACTACAGTTTAACTGCAAGTTTGGTTCATAATAAAACTTTAAATAGTCGCCCAGAGTGTGTCCGAATACCAGCGCGAGGCCCCAAAAAACCGATTCTACAATTCACCAAATCTTCAACTTGAGTGAGCTCGAGAAATTTCTCGAGCCATACGCCGAAGAGCAATGGCCCAATTCCTTGATCGATATCGCCTTATTGAAGCCCAAACATCAGATACTGTCACTTTTATAAAGGTTCGTTGCGTTGTCAACCACTCCACACCCTGTTGACCCCCAAACGAGGCCACCAGCTGACATGTCACCAACTTACAGGATCTCCTTGTCTACATTGATAAACTCGAAACAGACCTCAAGGGCGAGAACCAACGTCTTTTGAAAGAGCTAGAAGATGCACAACTAGACTTGGACGATGCCAGACGTAGTCGTAGGGAGATGCAACAGCAGTTGACTGCTACAAGCCAGCGATTGGGACAATATAATACCGACAACGAATCTCTGAAGGTTTTACAGCCCACAGCTCCTCTATGGCTGCGGCCATTAGCTCACAAGAACAGAACCGAAATCCCTACATAATTGTGTTAGTTGATGGTGATGGTACCATTGTAAGGACCCCCGTTTGCTCGCCCTGTCTCAGCTGTGGCGCAAAACTGACAGCGCACTTTCACAGTTCCACGAAGAATATATACGACAAGGTCTCGAAGGCGGTAAAAAGGCAGCCAATGCCCTCCGAAACGCTGCTCTGGAACAATGCCCCAATATACCCGACGATGTCGAAGTTATAGCTAAAATCTTTGCGAATGTTTCTGGCCTGGCTAAAGCTATGAAGCGGGTTGGCGTACTGGATAATCCCGAGGACCTGCGCGAGTTCACGTTAGGCTTTACGCAGGGCAAGGCCTCGTTTGACTTTATTGATGTTGGCCATGGGAAGGAGAGGGCTGATTCAAAGATTAGAGGTATGCGCTTCCTTCGCCCTGCCAGCAACACCATGGTGGTTTTGATCGTGTGACACCTGCTAACGAACCCTTCGCACAGAGGCCACAAGATGGAATATTCGAAACCACAACTGCAAACAAATCCTCCTGGGTGTATCCCACGATTCTGGCTACGCTCCCTTCCTCGACGAAATCCTGCGCGACGAATCCACGACCCGCCGCGTCTCCATCATCGAAGGAACACCCATCGTGCGCGAGCTCGCCGCCACAGGCACCCGCGTCCTAAACTTTGACCATATCTTCCGCAACGATAAGCTCCTCGAGCGCCAATCCCCCTATAGCCAATTCCAGCAGCTGTCCCACGGATTACCCCCCGCCCAACTCCAAGCCTTAAGCAACGGACGCACTCAGAGTCCTACTCCGCCAAATACCTGGGCAGGCGTCACCAGTATCCCTCTTACAACACCTCCACCTTTGGTCTTCCCCGTTACTCTCAAGAACGGCACCGCTGGCGCCGCCGCTGCAGCAGCAGCAGCTATCAACATCGTCACTCCCCACCCTAGACTCGAGGACTGGGTCCCAGGAGACCGCGGTTTAGACCCAACCCTCACCATCTCCGCCGTAGTCCTCGAGCGCACCAAGCGCCGCGCCGGAAACACAAAACTATGCAATAACCACTACCTCCGCGGCCCATGCCCCAAGGGCGACGAATGCGTATTCGAGCACAAACACAAAGCCACCGAGGAGGAGCTGAAAGCCATTGCCTACCTTACTCGTTTGAACCCCTGTGTGAATGGCCAGGACTGCGATGTTGAGTACTGTATTTACGGACACCATTGCCCGAGCGTGGGGCTGAATCTCGCGGCTGTGGGGGGGAATGGGAAGGGTGAGGATGGGGTTTGTGCGGCGTTTGGGTGTCGGTTTGGGGCGGATGGACATCCGCCGGGGACGGTTATAAAACATCCGAAGAAGTGGGATAAGGAGTATTCTTATTAGACTCCTCCTCATTATTAAGGGGAGGATTTTATAACACAGCAAATTGCGATCAATTTGGGGGTGATGTTTAAGTTTAGTTTTAGGTTTATTTTATATGTGCTCAGGCACACACGAGAGATGTTTGATTTACCGTCAATATATTGGGAAAGGGATGGGAAAGGGTCAAATTGAGAACGGCGAACTTATATTGAGCTGGAAGGGAAGGATCTGATAATGGAGGCGCTTCTGGGGCAAATTATTCTCACATCGAGAGGACGGGTTGGAAGTTACAAAAAACCAAACTTGATCGATATATCTGTTCATTCAAAGGATAGATAGCATATTAGTTCGTACTTACAACAAACAATGGCTTAGCTAGCTACGTAAATGTCGAAACACTACATACAAACATACAAACCATCCCAGCAGTACGTACGTAGCACAAGTTGTGGACACCACACACTTCACCCCCCTCTTCTCAAAGCAAAAAATCACCGCCTTGTACAACAGAAGCCTGCCTCCCTGCGTCACACACACTACCTATTACCGCGACCAACACACCATGCAGAAAGAAGAAGAATTAATTGTGCATTACGAAGAATTACTAGGTTTCATATGTACTTATCCCGAAAATCAAACCCGTCCACCACCCCCACCCCTTCCACCCATCCACACACACCAACAAACGGCTTTGAAAAGCGTGTAGCCTGATCTTCCCTGCCCCCCTCCCGACCGTGCCATTCCAGCTGAACTTACACACACACTCACACACACAAGCGCGTCATTACTGTCCCCCTCCTCGCGTCGCTAGGGTGTGGCCAGACCGTCCCAATTCATCCGTCCGTGCCGCCAAACTCCGATAATCAGAACAGCGTAGATGTCGCCGTCCGCAAATGCCGTGACCTTTCCCCTTGGTTCTCTGCTGCCCGAGGGTCAGGTTATGATGTACACACCACCCCATTCCACTCCACTTCGTGACGTCTCCGCTGAGTGAGGACCCGTCACGCCCACCATCTCAGCGTCATGAACGACACCCCTCCCTGTTGTCCATCACACAATTCAACGTGATAAACCATCCTACTTCTTCCTCGGCAACCCCTGCAGCCGTCTCTCCTCCCTATCCCCCTCTCCCAACCACCTACTAGCCTTAACAAGCTGCACCACATTAATAATCTGCTTCCCCGCCATGACCGGGAACGAAGCCCCAGCCAACACCCACGGCCAGAACGAATCCAGCTTATTCGCGCGCGCGAGCTCGAGCGCGCCGGCGGACCAGGGGTTGGCGAATAATGAGGCCGCGGAGGGGTGCGAGGGGTTGCCCGGTTGGAGGGTGCCGGGGGTGGAGGTCTCGTCGTTGAGTTGCAGGAGGGACGGGGAGAGGAGGGGCGAGGAGAAGGAGAGGAGGTAAAGGGCTATGAAGAAGATTTCGTTGAGGGCGCAGAAGAGGAAGAGGACCGTCTATTGCGGGGGTTTGTTAGTTGGGGTGCTTTTTTTCTGTTTTTGCCCGATTTAGGGGAAGGGGGGAAGTACCTTGTTCGTGTAGTAGAGGTTTAGGATGTAGCTACGGCTGCGATCGACTTTCTTGTGGCTCCCGCCCGATCCACCCATGACGAGCGTGGCGTACATGTGCATGTAATGGCTAGCGAGGTCGAGGGAGATGAGGCCCTGGAAGAGGATTGACCAGCGCGGGAAGGCGGAGGCGAGGAAGACGAGCAGACATGCTGTTGTGCAGCGGTCGGTGACCATGTCGAGGACGGCGCCGAAGCGGGTGGATTGGCTGAAGTAGCGCGCGGCGTAGCCGTCGAGGGCGTCGAGGAGGCAGGAGACGCTGTAGAGGATTGTGCAGGTTCGGGGGTGGAGAGGCATGTAGTAGAGGGAGCCGAGTGCGAGGACGATGCGCAGATAGCCTGGGGGGAGCTTGTTAGTGTCTGCACGATGGGGAATGGGGTTCTTGGGGGGGTTACCGATGATGTTGGGCCAGAAGAGAAAAATGTTCTCGTAGGGGTGCTCCTCCTTGGTGGCTGACGCAGCGGTGTTGCCATTCAGGAGAGGCTGCTCTGCGCTCGCCTTTGGAGCTGGCGAGCGCGAAGCGCCCTTGCGCGTGGGCGACTTCTTGCGAGAGGCTTTGTTGCTGGACATATTGTGTTGGGTTTGAGAGGATTCGAGGGGTTGTTCAGGAGAGTAGATTTTTCCCTTGTTAGGGCTGACGTTTCACGCCGGACGACTCGGATGGGCGAGGAAGTTGTTGAAAACTCTAGGAAAGGGGTGCAGTCGGTAGCTAGGTGAGTCTGACTTGATGGCCAGTTGAAGTCGTCGATGATTTTTTGGTAAGAGGAAGATAAGGAGTGTAGGAAGAAGAGAAGGATGTTTGGTTTGGAGGGTTTAGGCGTGGAAGAAGGGGAGCTTCGAGATTTGAGCCGGGCGCGATAAGGGAGTTTAGTTTATATTGGGGCCAGGGTGGATTTGTCGTGTTGCAACATACGTACTCGAGTACATTTTTAGCCCCCTGTTTGCCAGTGACGCAACAGAGCATTGGGGGCCAATTATTCAAAGATTCTGATTATTTAATAGTGAAATGTCCTATATTATATTATTATATCCCTTTAAACGCTATAAATCCTCACAATGGCAGTACAATTATAACATTTCTTATCGTCCCAACTCTCCGTCACCAGAGCTCCCAAAGTACATGTTGGCACCTAAAGTACGAGAACGGTCATCACGTGACAACATTCCCTCTTCAGAAACTCCCTCAGCCTCGCCCACAGCCTCGTCAACCCCCAAAACCTCATTCCCCAGGCCATCGCTTAGCCCCACCAAACCCACTGATCCCAGATCTCCCCCATCCCCCAGTTCCCAGCTCCCCCTTCCGCCCTCCAAACACACACACACCCCAAAGATGTCTCACGCACGCATAGAAGAAGTCTCCGACTCTGACTCCGACCCCTCCGAGGGCCACCTCTCCGAGCTCTCAGACTCCGACTTCGACGAGCGCGAGATCCTCAAAGCGCGGCCCTCACAAGTCGCCAAACCCCGCGCCGCAGCAGCAGCACCCCAAGCGCAACCCCAGCAGTCGCTGCTAGATCCTACACTGATCCCCTCAGGTGATGGAACGACATTCCAGCCTACGACTGATGATGCCAAGTACCGTGATTTCCAGTGCCTGTACCCTGTGTACTTTGACAAGAACCGGAGTCGGGCTGAGGGGAGGAGGGTGGGGAAGGAATTGGCGGTTGAGAATCCGATGGCGAGGGAGATTGTGAATGCGTGTGGACGACTGAGACTGGAGACGCTGTTTGAGCCGACGAAGTTGCATCCGAAGGATTGGAGTAATCCGGGGAGAGTCAAGGTTAGGGTTAAGGGGGGGGATAATAAGAATGTTCAGAGCAGTATGTTGTCCTTTTCTTACCTTGCCTAACTTGCTCAGGCATGGCTGTATGGGAGTGATCTTCCGAGCTAACAATACCCAGAACACCACCTCTACCTCCTCGTCGCCGCGCACCTGAAAGCCAACCCCACAACCACCAAAACCGCAACCGCCGTCCGCGTCCCCGGCGCCCCCCCTCCAGACCCCTCAAAACCCTACCCCGCCCCCGCCATCCCGACAGGCTGGAAAATGTCCTCCATCCTCCCCTACTACAGCCCCGCCATGTCGGGCGGAGGCGTCAGCGATAACTTCTTTAAGGATATGATGGCTGAGATGGGCGGGCAGCTGCCGCCGGGGATGGAGGGGATGATGAATGCTGCGGGTGTTGGAGGGGGAGGGGGAGGCGCGGCGGAGGGGAAACCGAAGAAGGTTAAGAGGAAGATTATTAGGGCGTGAGTGCTCAAGGGAGGAGGGGAGGAGAGTGAGTGGGGTGTGGAAAGGGGGTGGAAAAGAATAAGCATGCGGGATGGAGTAGGGAGTTTGGGTGGGATGAATGCATTTGGTTTGCATCAATTCTGTTAGTGTCAACTATCAGTGAACGTGAGAGCCGGTGAAAATAAAAGATGGAGTGAAGGTGAATTCGTCGCCAAACTCTCCCCCTCAACACTATAACGCTAAAACGCTATCTCACTTTTCAAACTCATCTTGCCGCAACCAAACAAACCATCTACCCATCAACACCCGCCGCATTTCACAAATCTCCGCTCCATATAAAACCCAATTCTCTACTTATATCCACCTAATACCCCCCACCATACCCCTGCCCCGGATACCCCCCTCCCTGCCCCTGCCCCTGATATCCCTGTCCCGGATAGCCCCCTCCCTGCGGCGGCCCCTGAGGCGGACCCTGCTGCCACCCACCCTGCTGATGCGGTGGTGGCGGTCCTTGCTGCCACCCTACATGCGGAGGCGGAGGTCCCTGCTGCCATCCACCTTGATGTGGTGGCGGGGGTCCCTGCTGCTGCCATCCTCCCTGCGACGGAGGTCTCTGGTCCCAACCTCCCTGGGGCGGATATCCGCCAGGGCCACCAGGGCCGCCATACGATTGCTGCGGCGGGTCTCCATATCCACCTCCGTAGCCGCCGCCACCCTGATACTGGTCTTGGGCTTGGTACCCCCCGCCGCCTGGAGCTTGGTAGCTAGCTGGTGGCGGCGCGTTGTCGTATGAGTACCCAGATTGTCCGGATTGGGCGCCGAGATAAGGTTCACCGCCTCCATAGGAAGGGGCGCCAGGAGCGGACGAGTATCCGAACGCCCCAGCGGGTGTAGAAGGTGAAGGCGAGACACCACGGGAAGGCGAGTCAATCTCCCGCATCGCTGTGAGGTCACGGGCTTGGATTTTATCCCACACCTTGCTAGCAGCCTGACCATAGCCACCGAATCCACTGTGTGAGTTATCCGGGCCATGGGAGTGCACGGCTGGGTTACCGCCCTTGTGGTTTCCGCCTGCTTTGACGGAGGCGGAGCTGAGGATGTGGTTGAGGCTGTTGCGTTGGGGGTTCTCGTCGACCCATTTCTTGACTGTGTTGAACATGTTGCGGTGGATTTCGAGGTGCTCGTTGCGCGCGGCGGGGTGGTGGAAGACGTTGAGGATGTCGTTTAGTACTTCGTCGACGGGGACGCCGGGGTGTTCCCAGGCGTAGAGGATGCGGCTGGTGTGGGTTAGTGGGGGGGAGTTCCTGGGGAGAGGGGGTTACTTACGGAGCAGCATATTGCAAAATCGTTGTGGCGACTCGTCCGCCTACTGGGTTGAGGTAGTTGGAGAAATGATCCTTGGACAGCATGGAGTGAGTTGGGTCACTGGAGTGCGGGTCGTTCCATGGGATGAATTGCTGGTCAGCACTCGACTTCACCACTGCTCCCGATCCATCCTGCAGGGCCTTCGAGACCTTCTCAATGATAGGTCTGATGAACGGCGCGAGAAGCGACATGATGAAGACCGTGATCTTCTCACTGATCGTTTCCACAAGCTTCTCAAGCCCTGGGATCTTAGCAATGGTAGCATTGATCGACTTGACGATTTTGTCACGGAACTCTAGTATAGGGTAGATCCGAGTAATGGTTTTTTGGGCATCGAAATCCGGGCTCATTCCTGGAATGCCAGGGCCGGGAGGTCCACCAGCAGATCCAGGAGGGGCTTGGAAGGTTTGCTGGTTTCCAGAGGCTCTGGTTGTCTGGTTCTCATATTCTTGAGCTTGTGACTGGGCTTGAAGATCACGAGCTTGACTTGCCAATCCTGCTCCTTGGCCTGGAATCTGGGACAAGAGGTTTAAGAAATCGTCGCCACCGTTAGAACCGGAACCAAAGAACCCGCGCGTTCCTTCGCCCTTGGTCGCAAGCTGGGCGTTCATTAGAGCCAGGTCCATTTCCTCAATCTCGGATTGGGTAAAGTGGTCGTTAGCTTCTCCAAGCATCTGTTGAAATCAGTGGGATTGCCATAAGGGAAGTTGGAAGTGGAATTACCGAATGCAAGAAATCTACGGCACCGAAGGTTCCAGTCGTCAAAGGGTAGACACGGCGGCCATTGAGGTTAATCTGCGTTGCACTTCCAACGTGTGGGAACACTTCATGGAATCCAAGTTCGATCAGTACAAGCTCGCAGTAGTTGGTGTGAGCGCCCCAGTCCTTTTACTCGTGTTAGAAACTGTATTCACCCAGGGAGACTTCAACCACGTACCTCAAGACAATGAAGACTTTGACCCAAGCATCTAAGTGCCTCGCTCAAGTCCGCCTCTTTTCCGCTAGACCCACCTCCACCATGAGTGTAAACGCGGCCGAAATGAATACTTCTCGCAACGCTGTGTCTAATGTAGCCAGCGCTGGTTGCCCATCCACCACGTTCATTGGCGATGTAATTCTTCATGCCCGTGCTAGGATCGATCAGGAGTTCCTCTTGCTGGATAGGCCCTCTGAGGCGAGGATCGTACTTCCTTGCATCTTCGTTGTCGGCATAATCCTTTGGGTTGTCAATGTGCTCCTCGGGGCGGTATACTCCCAGTCTCTCCTCAGTGACCTCGAATTCTCCGGTAGCATAACCAAAGGACAGGAAGCTCAGAATCCAAACCTAGATGATGGTTAATTACGCTTCTTTCTCTCAGATATAGCTTTGATATTTCCAAAAATGGCAAGGGTTAATGTTATCGGGCGTCTTACCAGAATACGAATCGTGGGAGCAGGGACTCCCTTCACCGAGCCAACATCAATAGCTTGACTGGAAAGGCGTTAGTGACCTGCATAGTAATATTTAAGGTTAATATAAGACGCACCTGTAGTCACGCAGCCAATTTCCAAAATACACACGCTTAATCATCATCGTCGACCACTTGTGGCCCTTAAGAAACGCCACCGTCTTGAGCATATCCTCAATATCGCCATGACGCCAGTTCTGCCCTTCGACAGTGGAAATACCAGGAATATTTCCAGCTCCAAAGGCCACAGCCGGCGCTGGACAGAGCAGCAGGACAATGCAGAGGACGAGAAAAACGCCTCCACGTGATGAGAGCGACATCGTCATCTTTGGAAGGAGGGGCAACGGGACGGTTTAAAGGGTCCTGGTTGCGGGGGCGGGTAAATGAAGGGTCGCCTTTCCAGGGAGAGGTAGATAGAGACAGGTAGCTAAAGAGCTCTTTGCAGACAGAGCGGCGATGCAATGCTCAGAAGGGGTATTACGCGTCGTTGGCGGGGTTGATGGGCTATGGCGCAAACAAGAAATGGTAGGTTGGTCGGTTGGTGGGGTAAACACTTGGCAGGAGATGGATTGTATCAGTGTCAGCGAGAAGGCCTTATCACGTCCTATAGGTAGAGTGCTATGTCTAGGTACAAATTGATATTGCAATTAAAGCTAGATGATTTTTTTGTATAAAGGGCCCTTGTTTTATTTGCTGTCCGCCGTGAATAAGTGAATAAATGAATAAATGACTTGAAGGGGTAAGTAACACTTTCCTCAGCCTTATGGGCGGCATGAGTGTGTCGTACCGTACTCGTACTCGTGTCGCCAAAAGTCTGAATAAGGACCATACGTCATTGAGACCAACAGAGTTCCTGTAAATGGCAATAATATAATAGATTACTATATTCAAAACCCATATAGCCAATAATTCTTTTTAATAATACTGTTACTGGAAACTGTTGGAATATTGTTGGTGATAACGACTGTTAATAATGGCCAAGTACCGCCACCGTGTTATGGACGTATATACAGTTACTATACATGTTTTCAAGTAGTATAGAGTATAGAAAAGTATATAAAACTGCACAAACCAGAGTATAAATATTTGTATTTTTACTTGAGTCTCTTTCTCCTATCATTCTTTTCTCCTTTTCCCCCTTTTATTACAAATCAGGTATGTCCTCCCTGGATGATTCATAACGAAAATACGAATAGCCTAACAAAAATGAAACTAAGAAGTACCAAATACTTTTCTGTCTGTGCCACTCACCACACATCACAAAGTACTAGTACATGTCAAAACTTGAATGACCAGTGCCGCTCATATGCCAGATTTTGTTGCCCGTGCATTCCCGTTGCCATTACTGTAATTTAGTATATATCCGAGTCCTCCGAATTGAATTGCTGACTCTGATGACTCCACTGACTCCGACCACTACAAATCACTACTAGCGTCCCCCAAAACCAGTCAAAGCCCCTGCCTGCCGCAAAAAAGTCGATTGCATAACGGTAAACCAACTAGCAACCCAAACGGTCCCCTGCAAATTTCATATGCCACCTACCACCAACGCGTCCTCCCGCGCTTCCGAGAAACGAAACGAAAAAGAAAGATCTCCTGAGCTGTGAAGCCCCTTCTACAAAACCTAGTGTGCACCTCAGTATTACAACTCTTTAAACTCACAGCTTCAATTATTTATTATCGCCCTCGTCAACCGTTTATACAATTTACAAACTCTTCACTGCGGTGCTCGCTCGACTGCGACTACCGGTGCTGCTGCCTGTTCTACGTTGGGTTCTTTATCCACTATCCCCTCCTTTTTTGTCGATTAAGCTATTCGCCGCCCAGCTACCCTTGAAATCTCGAATCTCGATTCCGACGCCCCTTAAGAGCACAAGCATACATCACTCTCTTCGCGTTACAAATTACTATCACTGCCTGTCTCTTCAAACACCATAATCACCATGCCTGCACGGACTCTCCCAACGTTCACCAGGGCGGAGGTCGAGTCGCATAACACCGCCACAGACTGCTATGTCACTCTGGGCGACAAGGTTATTGACCTCTCCGACTTTGTCGACTCACATCCCGGTGGTGGAGATTTGATTCTCGAATACGCCGGAAAGGATGTTACAGAGATCCTAAAGGACGAGGTGTCACACACACACTCGGAAGCTGCATATGAGATCCTCGACGACGGCCTCATTGGCTTCCTCTCCTCCAACGAATCCTCAGACTCGAGTCTCAAGCGCAGGAACGTCAACCAGGCGACACTAAACGGAAACGGAACGGCAAATGGCAAAGCGACCGGCGTGGTCGACGACTCGGGGCGCATGGTGTACGAGGCAACAGGAGTCGGCTCCGCCGAGGACCTGTCAAAGGACACCGATCTCGTTGACGACTACAAGAAATACAAGTTCCTGGACCTGAACAAGCCGCTCCTGATGCAGGTCTTCATGGGGGGGTTCAGCAAAAAATTCTATCTCGAGCAGGTCCACCGACCGAGACACTACAAAGGTGGTGATTCCGCGCCCATCTTTGGCAACTTCCTTGAGCCGCTGAGCAAGACGTCGTGGTATACGATTCCGATTCTCTGGCTGCCGCAGGTAGCATATGGGTTGTATCTGTCACATGAGGGATTGGGCACCTTGGGAGTGGCCGCCTTCTTCGGATTGGGTCTCTTCATTTGGACACTCCTAGAATACGGCCTCCACCGATGCCTCTTCCATCTAGACGCGTAAGTTCTTCCCATTCTACAACTCCAATCTGATCTAGACGCTCATTATAAGTCCAGAAAACTCCCTGACAACCGTGTGGCCATCACCCTTCACTTCCTTCTCCACGGAGTCCACCACTACCTCCCCATGGACAAATACCGTCTCGTCATGCCACCCACCCTATTCCTGGCTCTAGCAACCCCATTTTGGAAGCTCGCCCACACAATCTTCGCATTCAACTGGTACATGGGCACCGCTGTCTTCTGCGGCGGCGTCTTCGGATACGTAGTGTACGATCTGACACACTACTTCCTGCACCACGCCAAGCTTCCCGCCTTTTACCAGGACACGAAGAAATGGCACATGCAGCACCACTTTATGGACTATGAGAATGGCTTTGGAGTCACTAGCCGCTTCTGGGATAAGGTCTTTGGCACGGAACTTGTGCTTACCCAGCCCACTCCCAAGATCGTGAAGGCGACTTAAGGGGTTGGAATTCTTTCTTTGTTGGAGGGGTGACAGTTCCTTGTGAAGGCTGTGTATCAAAATTGTAATGGGAAAGAGCTCACGAATAGGAGGTAATTAAACAGATCAAAGTGGAGGCCGGAGAGGAGGAGGGCCAGAATGGTTTTGAGATTGGAGTCATAGGCTTTATGGGATGGGGAATGTGTTGATGAATAGGCATGGCCGGGATGATGACGGCCAAATTAATAGTAATAACGCTACGGAAGTACATAATACCACTCTGTAATTATCTGGAATAATACAGATTTTTTGAATCGAAATGTAGGGTTTTGAGAGGCTTGTTTGTTCTTACTTGGGAAGTTGGGAAGCGAAAGGATGATGTCTGATACTCTCTCTGTTGCATCCAAGTCTTACTGGCTTCCACTTTTGTCTCAGCTGTAGGGAATTCTGGCTACGCGCTGTATGTTAAGCGGCTCCTCTCGACTACCCATGCATGAATATTGATGCCTAAATTAGAATACCAATTTTGAAGAATGAGGCTGTGAGCATCATGCATTTCAGAACGCAACAACATATACCGAAATTTCATATGAAATCTCATATGAAATCTGATATGCTGAAGTTTGCATGCTATAGGACTTCCGGACTGGGCCTTTGAAGATGGTTAGTGATACACCTAAGATGCTCCGACTTAAGGATGTTACCATGGCTAACAAGAACTTACCCCGCTTTAGTCTCTTAATCAGGTATACCCTGAGAACAATCTGGATGCTAGCAAAGCAGCCAAAGTGGAGTGAGTACGTCCCATATAATGATTAATGGCTAATATACTAACGGCATGGTGTGTAGCATTATCTTAGTCCACGGCCTCAATCCCAAAAGTAAGGACGATGAAGAACATGCGTTGAATACCTGGACCGAGAATGGCAGACTCTGGCCCAAGGACGATCTACCAGGGAAACTCCCTGACGCACGGATATCTCTCTATGTATACGACTCATCAGCAGTTTATGGTGGTAGCCAGGCAACTTTTGCCGACAAGGCAAATGAGCTCCTGGAGACCATCAGATGCGACCGGGAGGACTGGGAGGGAAGGCCTCTCATTCTCATGGGACATAGCCTCGGCGGTATTTTGATTGAGCAAGCCTTGATTAATGCTCGACAAAATGAGACCTATCAGCATATTTATGACGCGACGTATGATCTTATCTACCTGTAATACATCCAAGCACTGACCGAGAACCCTAGGGCGTGCCTGGCCTTCTTCGGAACTCCCCATGAAGGCGGTTCAGGAGGGATGGTTACGGCGGGGAAGACAGCCGCAAATATAGCTTTATGGCTGGGGTTTCAAAGGGGGGACAACATTATCGAGACCTTGGACAAGGGTTCTATGTTCACGGATATCCACAAAGACCACTTTCGGCAGCAATTTGAGAGTTACCGGATGGTATCTTTCTGGGGCGACAAAGACACGGTATGTTCTACC
The DNA here is from genome assembly GCA_001630605.1 of Pseudogymnoascus pannorum. NCBI lineage: Eukaryota > Fungi > Ascomycota > Leotiomycetes > Thelebolales > Thelebolaceae > Pseudogymnoascus > Pseudogymnoascus pannorum. The sequence goes on from LNAS01000114.1 coordinate 124,182, forward strand.
TCGCGCATTGAGTAACGGTGTAAGGCCTTATAATTGACTAAAATTTACTAATTACCCCTTAACTTAGATTGTCTCAAGGGACAGCTCCAAATTTGGGCTCGCTGGGAGTCGTGAGCGAATCGTTGAGTTGAAAGCTGATCATCATGGAGTTGCAGCTTTTGGCCACACTACGAAGGATGAAGGTAACCTGAAAAAAGTAACAAGTAATATCAAATGGTTATATGATGAGGCCCTGAAACAGAGTATGTTAGAATCACTCACCTCCCGTCCTAACGGTATTGTGGTGGCAGATCCTGACCAGGATGCTCTGCTCCGAAAGAGATTGGAAGGGCTTAGAAACCGATGAATTTGACAAGTACTGTCCTTTTATATTAAGCTAGCGCTACTAAAGTTAATTATTCATATGTGATAGATGTACCCTGGGTCTAATTTGGTTCTAGTTGACAAGATTCCGAGCCGTCTTGAATACTCAAGGGTATGTACTACTCAGAGTTCTTAGCAACAATTCATCACTAACAGTGCAAACTCTTAGGCAAATCCTAGACTGCAACAAAATGGTATAGCATTCACTATCTAATTTTTACTATTTCTGATTACGAGGCAGTCATGCAAAAAACCCACTACATCGTACCCTTCGAAAAGAACCCTCGCTTTACCGGCCGTGAGTCGGAATTGACTCAGTTAGAAGAAATGCTTTTCACAGAGGATCAAACAACAAAGGTTGCTGTCTTTGGGCTCGGAGGTGTGGGCAAGACGAGTCTAGTGATCGAGCTCGTTCATCACATTAGAAAGAAGCATGATAACTGCTCAGTCCTCTGGATACCGGCTACTAACCTTGAAAGTCTGCATCAGGCATATCTAGATGTCGCCTGTCAGCTCGGTATACCCGGGTGGGAAGAGCACTCGGCAGATGTAAAAAGACTTGTACAAGAGTTCCTAAGCAGAGAAAGTACCGGGCAGTGGCTCGTAGTTTTCGACAACGCCGACGACATTGATATGTGGGTTGGTACGCCCAAGGAACAGGGAACTAAGCGTTTGATCGACTACTTGCCTAGAAGTAAGCTAGGTTGCATCGTGTTCACGACACGCGATCGAAAGACGGCCGTCAAACTTGCACAGAAGAATGTACTGGAAGTGCGAGCGATGAGCGAAGACGTAGCGACAAGTATGCTGCGAAATTGTCTCATTGATCCGGACCTGGTCAATAACAAACCTGACATATCGAGTTTACTGAACGAGCTCAGTTATCTCCCGCTCGCTATTGTTCAGGCGTCAGCATACATCAATGAGAACAGGATACCCTTCTCTGATTATCTATCCCTCCTAGCAGAGCAACAGGAAGACGTTATTGACCTGCTTAGCGAGGATTTTGAGGACGACGGAAGATATCCGGATGTGAAGAACCCAGTAGCCACGACATGGCTAATCTCGTTTGAGCAGATCCGCCAACGCGATCCTCTTGCAGCAAAATATCTATCATTTATGGCTTGCATAGATTCGAGGGATATTCCACTGTCTTTGCTTCCGCGAGGCCAATCCAGGAAGGAGGAGATGTACGCAATTGGTACCCTCGACGCATACTCGTTTGTGACCAGGCGTCCGGTAAACGACGCGCTTGATCTTCACCGGCTAGTGCATTTATCAACACGGAATTGGTTGAATTTGAGAAATGAATGGGATGACCGGGCAAGTGCAGCCCTGCATCGGGTAGGCGACATGTTCCCTTGGCCAGAACATGAGAACAGGGCTCTTTGGATGAGCTATCAAATACATGCGCAGTGTGTTCTTGCATCGACTAAAGATCGAGAGAAGGAATCTGAAGAATGGTATAGATTAGCTGGACGGATTGGACAATGCTGCCTGATTACGGGCAAGTATCAAGATTCTGAGAACTGGAACCGCCAGGCGCTTAAGCTTATGGAAGAGGTGACTGGAAAGATGGACCCTGATACTCTCACAACTATGAATAACCTTGCTATTATACTTCGTCGCCAGGGCAAATATACTGAAGCAGAGACTATGAACCGGCAGACACTCAAGCTTTGTGAAGAGGTGCTTGGAAAGA